>JASDQU010307138.1:72602-85265 GCA_032191745.1 Picea mariana
TCCACGAACCACACTTCAATGTCCTTGAACACTAGGAAACCACTGCCCAGGGGACCAGTCATGAGAGAAAACTCCCTCTCATGTCTCTCAACAAACTCTACAATCTCTACTGATGCTGACACCTCTGGTTTCAACTTCTTCTCCTTCTTGTTAGGACACTGACTAGCGTAGTGGCCAGTCTTGTGACATTCAAAGCATCTCACCTTGCTCATGTCCTTCTTCTTGCCCTTTACCACAAGAGCAAAATTCTTGTCATCTTTGTCCACCTTACAAATAACCTTTTATGCCTTCTTCAACAAATACAACAACAAATCACTTGTTGTTCCAAGTGTCAAATGTTGCCCACTAAACTTTAGAGGACAAGCTCTGATACCATGTAGATTTTTAATGACTAAAATCAACAAACTGGAATTCTGTCAAACACTTAGCAACCTAGAGATAATTGTCTTCATAAACTTCATAAATGCAAAAAACCCACATTCATAAATTTTCATAAGCAGAAATACACATTGCTAAGCAAAATATGCAGTGAAAAAACACAGTGGACAACAACCCAATAACACTCAGAAATTTAGGCAAATGCTAGAGAAAACCCCAATGTGGGGAAACCCAATGAGAGAGAGAGAGATCTTATTATTATGCTTCAAGAAAGTACAAAACAACAACAAATCTACATTTCCAGGAAAGGAAAATACCTCACAGCACAAAATTTGTCCCACATAAATCTGCCTCGTTTTCTGTGCCAAAACAGTACTGTTGTACGACCACCTTCTACCTCATTTTCCATGCCCACACTCAGCTATACGGATTGTTCTGTACGACCCAAAAACAACAAACAAAAAACAGAAATCCACCTTGAAATCTATGCCCAGTATGCCTCGATTTCCATGCCAATTTCGTACGGGTGTACAGATCCGTACACCACAGCCTCCCACAACAAAAAAACATTTCAGCCCAAAACTCAGAAAAAAAGTTTCTTGGGATTCATGCCCTCCTTCCTTGGAAAACATGCCCTCTTCGTTTCTCACTTTCCTCTCGCAAGCATGCTCAGAAAATCTCTCTAACTCTCCTCCCTATGTGCTCTCAACATCGTCCCGATGTCTTCACAACATGTCTTGCACACTACCCAATGCATTCTTTTATAATTTGAAAATGACATTTCCCCCCCAAAAGTGTCTTTTCACCTTCCTCAACCCTATATCCAAAGGCCAAGATTAGATCTTGCCTTTTTCAAGATCAAGGGTCATGTTCCATTCCCTCCAAAATGTCTCATTTAAAATTAAAGTGAATTTCACTTTATTACATAAGTTCTTTATGAAAATAAAGTCACTTTAAAAATAGAAGGTACACTTTATTAAAAAGAGTCACTTTAATAAAAGAACCACTTAAAACAACTTTATAAAACCTATTACAAAGTTAAGTGCCTGGTAGTGTAAATATTGAGGTAACATCCGCATACAAGAAAAAACATGCGGAGTACCTCCCGAGCTAAAAAATATAACAACAATGATAACGTCCTTCGATGTAGTTTTAACGAGCCTAGAGAGGGTAAGCTCGACGGCTTTTCATTTTTAGAGAGTCTGAAAAAACATAAAAGGAGACTTCACTAGGGTACCTTTTTCGAAGGTAGTCTAGTTGGTTCGAAAAAGGGGTAAACTAGCACTATAAAGATGTCTATTCAAAATCATTTTAATGAATGTGACAAAGACAAGATCACTCGAAAATCTTTTCATTTTTAAGGAGTCTAAAAAGAGCTTAACTATGGACTCCGTATGGGATGTTCTTCTGGACCATTTTAACGAGTGTGAAGGAACAAGGTCACTCGACGATCTTTTCAATTTTAGGGAGTTTGAAAAGAGCTTAACTATGGATTCCGTGGAGGTTCTTTTTTCATAAATTTAGCCCCTCAGGCCTAAAAAAGGGTTAAAATTATACCTGAGAATACTCTTCTAGAGAACCAAAGCTCCTAGAGTATACTTTTTTTCGTACAATTGACCATCCAGATCAAAAAAGGGGTAAAGTACTGCTGGACAGACATGCCTTCAAATTTCAGTTTAGCAAGCATGAAGGGAAACAAGATCGCTCGACAGTCTTTTCATGTTTAGAGGGTCTGAAAAGGGCTTAAAAGAAGACCCATGACTATTTGGGAGTCCTGAGGGTGAGGTCAAGAGTGATGATGAATCATGCATATGAGGCTCAAACTCATAATTAGGATAAGACTAATAAGGACTCCCGAGCCTATAGTCATTAACGGCGGCATGGACACCAAAAATTCAACTAGTATCTACCTAGGGCATCCATGTGAAGGTAGGCTCTACCACTAAATTACGACACTTCTAAAGTAGTAACGATGGTTCTGTGTCGTAACTCAGTGGAGTCGATCCTATGGAAAAGAGAAAAAGACAACGAGATACAGAAAGTGGAGGTGGAATCCTAACTTAGATGCAACAAGTTGGAAAAATGAATTTTTACCAAAGGACCTTTAAACAGACTCAAATCTCCAAAAAAATTCCCAATACCCAAAGTGATACTTATCGTAACATTCCATAAGAAACTCTTGAACCATACTAAACGATTTTCAAGCTAGAAAAAATGATAAAGGGGTCCAAAAAATGACAAAAAGGGGCCAAAAAGTCTATAAATAGAAGTTGGCAGCTCATTATCACCATTGTTAATTGAGAAATTGACTAAGAAGCCAAAAACACCCCTTTGTCAAAAGAGTTGATTCTGGGAGCTTCAGTGGACAAAACAAACTTTTGCTTGGACCAAGTAAGTACAAATTAGCCCCTCTTGCATTTCCATTCCTCCTTTTTGTATTTTTTTTTGTTTTTTGGGGGGCGCTGACCTTTAAAAGGGTCAACCCTATGTGTACATGGGCCTTCCAAGCACATCCCACGTGTGCACACGGGCAGAAGAGAAAGTGCCTGCGTGCACACGCGACTGTCCTCAATACAGCCTGCGTACACCCTCAATAAGTGGGAAAAATAAGGAATGCAAGAGTTAACTCTCCATTTTTCTTTTTTTGTGTTTGCAGGATGTATGTTCATTGGAGAGAAAGGGAACATGAGGAATTTGATTTTTTGGTCTTAGAAGACCGCGCTATTGTCGCTGCCTTAGCACAATGTAGGTTGCTAAAATTCTTCTAGTGTTTGTTCATGAGGGCACAACCCAGGCTGCTAAATGCCTTGGTAGATTACTAGCACCTGGATGTGGAGGCATTCATGCTCGAGGGATAGTCGTTGACTTCGACGACTAAGGACATCTATTTTCTGACTTGACTCTCAAGGAGAGGGGAAAAAGTCAATCTGCACACTTTCCCCCCTGGGCCACACAACATCGAGGATTTGATTGGACTCCACTGCGATGCTGGTACTGATAAAGTAGGTTCTCAGGTGCCTATCCATAAGATCAACAACCTACCACTGAAAGCTATTGTTCTACTTATTGGGCAGATCATTGGATTCGTAGCTTTGCATCAGGCTTCCCGGGAACACATGCATTGTGCAGTTCAGTGCTTAAATGCACAAATTTTTGACTAGAGTACAACCATGCTGACATGCATGAAGAGACCGTTGACAGATTGTCGAGTGCAGGAACCCAAAAAATTCATGTTTGGGACTGTTTTGTGCTATTTATTCTTTGAGAGGGTACCCAGTCTCAGTCCTTGAGAAACGGTACGAGGGCACGAGGCCCCTCTCCCGATGCTATGCAGATGGGTGGCTCTGTTGCCGTGACAAGGTGGGGGGAGGAACATTGAGGCCTTTGATGACAAGTTTTTTGACTGGTGGTCTCGGTAGATTCCGATGATAGAGGACTACCCCTATGTCGAGATCGACTTCTCCAGGAACCCTGACATGGCCGTACCTCTCGGAGTGGAGCGAGGAGAGTTAGGTATGCTTGTTTTCTAAAAGTTTTTTAATTTTATTTGCTTTTAATATATATCATTTTTTTTTGTGTACCAAAGTATTTGACAAGTATGTATCCATTATGTGCAGATGTGGAACCAGTGCGTCCAATAGATTTTTTGAGGACCAGGTGGCGTCCTCGACCAAAGGCAGGACCAACAGTAGCATGGGGGCATCCAGTCGGAGAGGCTGATAGAGTTTTGAGGTGGGTGGAGTAGAACCTTACCATGCTCACTCACACAGTCCCAATGATAGAGATCGAGGACCTACCACCATCGATGCAACCTCTTGTTGTTGGGGTTCCACGCACTTGGGTCCAACTCTTTCGACTCTTGTCTAACGCCATTGTTCACTATGCCAAGGCCAACAGGCCTCGCCCTTAGCTAGTCTAGACTTTTTACGTGCCGAGGGCACCTTTTGTATATTTTTGAGGGCATAAGCCCCGTGACTCTTACTGGACATATATTTTTGTGGTTCTTGTGCCCACTCATGTACTTTGATACTTTCAATATATATACTTGTTTTTTACATCTTTTTATGTCTTATGGATTACATTCTATTTTTAAATGTATTTACATGTGTGTGTGTGTGCTTTTTCTTACATGTGTGCAAAATGCCACTCTAATACGTGATTAGCTAGAGTATCTATGATTTTATTCAATCTCCTAGGAACATGGATATACATAATGTAATCAAAGCTTCATTCTAAGAGACGTACCATAAGAAACTGTCGGTGTAGAGTAGGATTGTAAACGTGGTAAATCCCATTTAACTAAGACATAACCAACTGAGCATCTAAATAGACCTAGAGGTGAGAGATACCATGCGACAAAGTGTCATGAAGAAACTCTAGAACTGTGTTGTATTCGGTGACATTGTTTGTGGTATCACCTAAACAGATACCTCCTGAAGATAGAAACTGGCCTTGAGGTGTAAAAATTACCCAAGCTGTGGAAGCAAGCCTTCGAGTGTTATGGCTAGCATCTTTCACGAACCCAATGAACACCTCTAATTCACTTGACATCTGCCACAGTGAAAAAGATGACATAAAAAAATGACACGTCCATAAAACCAAAAAGACAAAAACTACAAAAGCAAATGTACAAGAACTATACATATGTACAAGAACTTAGCCAAGGCGACCCACCTACGAGTAATACTTCTTGAGGTAAAGCCCATTTCCAGGCTCTGCCAAAGCATTTCCCTCAAAATCCACCAGAAGATAAGCACCCTTCTTTAGAACCTCTTTCACGATGTAAAGTATGAACCACATGGGTTTGAACTTGCCTGCCCCCAAGGGGTCCTTATCTTGGTCATAAACTAGGACAAGGTCGTCTTCAGAGAAAATTCGAAGACGAACGAAGCGATCATATTGACACTTGAAGTTTTGTTTGTGAGCCTTGTTAGCCAGGGCCACATCACGATGTTGCTCAAGGTATAGTAAACACTCTTCAAGCGGTGAAGTATCTGGCAATAACTGTACTGCCAAATTTAGAGGTGACATCTGGCACTTTATGGGCAAGACTGCTTCCATCCCATAAACGAGTTGAAAAGGTGATAAATCGATTGTAGTCTTAACAGACGTTCGGTAGACCCATAATGCTGAGTATAACATCAAATTCCAATTTGACTTGGCCAAATTGATCGTTCGTTGTAGAATGGTCTTAATAGATTTATTTACAGCTTCCACCTAACCATTCTATTATGGGTAGTAGGGTGACGAATGTTCTTGCCTCAACCCAAGATTTGATGTTAAATCAGACATCATTTTGTTCTGAAAGTGACTGCCATGGTCAGTGACAATCTCTCTCGGGACGTCGAACCTTGCTATAAAATGGTTAAACAAAAAGAGAGTTGCGGTCTCTCCATCATGTTTGAACGTTGGCATAGCTTCGCCCCACTTGGTGAAGTAGTCTACTGCTACGATGATATATCAGTGCCCCCTTACTGAAGGGGGGTTGCATATAGTATAATCAATGCCCCACTTGGTGAAGGGACCAATGGTAATGATGAGAAACATGGGAGCGGGGTGTGCCCTCATCTTCTGAGAGAATATCTGACACAGATGGAACTTCTTGACCAATTCAACACAATATTTGATCAATGTCGGCTAGAAGTAACCAGCTCGCAGAATATTTTGGGTTGTTTCCAACCGAGACAAATGACTACCACATGCTCCAGTGTGGAAATCGCTAAGCATGATTTATGCTTCTTCATGAGTGAGACATCGACGAAGGATGCAATCTACACCTCGACAATATAAAGTGTCCTCGAGTATGATATAGTTCTTGTCCTGATGGAATATATGGCGATGCTCATCTCGAGAAGTAGAGACGGGGCACTTCAAAGTATAGATATAGACAAGTACATCTCCATACCAGGGGTTCGAATATGTGATAAAAAACATGTCTCCTTTAATAGGCGACTCTTTGGGAATAACACCACCTGACTCAACCGGAAGTTCCGAGATGAGTTCCGCAAAAACCAATGACTTTTTGGATTTTGCTGAAACAAAATCTAAGACAAATTCCTGGAGGAAAACTATCCATGTACCGATCTTTCCGCCAATTACTTGTCGTGTCAACACGTACTGAAATGGATTCACAATGGAAATGACGATGGTCTTGCAAAATAAGATATAATGACAGAACCGTTGGACGGCATGACCTGTTGCCAATGCAAGTTTTTCAAAGTGGGAATAATTGAGTTTCGGTCCAACCAGGCCTCGGCTTAGGTAATAAATCACATATTCTGAGAGAAAATGATCCTCCTGAACCAAGACCATACCGATGGTCAACTCTGCTGCAACCAAGTACAATAAGAAATGCTTATTATAATTGGATGGCTGAAGCAGAGGGGCAGTCTTGAGGGCGCGTTTCAACACTTTAAAAGAGCATTAAGAGGTTTCGTCCTAATGAAAAGGAACGTCCTTCTTCAGTAAACGCATAAATCCCTTTATGATCTTAGCATAGTTTGCGATGAAACACTGTAAAAAGTTCGCTTTTCCCTGTAAACTTTGAAGTTGAAGGATTGTGCGCGGGGGAGGCAACTGAACTATTGCCTCAACCTTGAGAGGATCGAACATGTTCGCTATTATTGAAACTACGAAACCTAGCAGATGACCCGACGTAATGAAAAAAATGCATTTGTTTGGATTCAATTGAATCCGACAGTAGCGACATCACTCAAAGATAAGTCAGATGTGTGTAGGATGATCAACTCTCTTACGAGATTGTGATGCTAAATCATCAAGGTAGGCCTTGACTATATGTTTGATATCGTGGAAAGCAAAAGACATGGCCTGCTGAAAGGTAGCTCCATCATTTTTTAGACCAAAAGGCATCTTCCGATAAGTGAATGTACTCCACAGACAAATGAAAGCGGTTTTGTGTTGGTCTTCGGGTTTGATTTGTATTTGATTGTATCCTGAAAAACCATCCATGATAGAAAAGGCCTCACAACCTGTGCATTCATCGACTATCTGGTCAATAAATGGCATGGGGAAGTTATCCTTTGGCCAGGCCTTGTTCAAATCATGGAAGTACGTACATACTCGAATCGTACCCTATTTTTTATCGACTGGAACAGGATTTGACACCCATTGAATCAAATGGATGGGGTATATAAAACCTTCTTTGACCAGTTTCTCTACTTCACCCTTAATCGTTGCTGCTTTCATAGGATTGACTGGACGAAGCTTCTACTGGACTGACTTAGCATCAGGATAAGTCATGATTTCATGTTCGACGATTCTTGGATCAATGCCTGGCATTTCCTCTTAAGACCAGGAAAAAAGGTCACAGAATTCTTTAAATAAATCCATGTAGATTTGAATTTCCTCGAGGGAACAATCAGCTTCGACAAGAATATTCTCCACGATGCCAAGGTTTCTGGAGATATCAATAGGTATCGTTTCAGCGATGGTTTCCGTATTACCCTCAGTGTAAACAGCATGTGTAGCCAACGGATTGATAGGACAAGAGCTCTCTCCAGTCATAATCAAAGTGAATTCACCTACTTCAATTCTTCTTAACTCTAGGAGGAAATAAGATCTGTGATGGAGATCATCCCAGGGTCTATTCAGACTAGTCATTGCTTCAATAATCACTTCGTCTGAAGGCAATACTAAGTCTAAAGAATTAGTATTGGCAAGGGAACCTTGAGTCCAAGTAGGCTCAAGAATTGGATCTAACTCCCATGTGGGAGTCAGATAGGGGTCGACAGAAGCTTCCTGGACTATTGAGTATGAAACTTATGCTGTGGACAAGGGCATGGCCATACCCTGGTGCCCTGTCCCTTCCATCATGGCCGATGGGGAAGGAAGAGTCCACAGATCGTCGAAGTAAGTCATACGAAACGACGAGACTTGAAAAATGTCAACCTTAGGCTGGTTTGATATGAACTTAACATCGTTGAAAGGAGGTGGGTGATCGAAAGTGCCCATCAAAGGTGGGCATAAACCAACCCCTATGTCGACGATGTCGGGTTGAGGGTTATCAATCATCAGGACCGTGGACGCCCCTAATGAAGGGTCAGAACGGGAGAAAGACAACTGATTAATGGTCATGATCCGACCCTCATGTGGAAAAAACAAGACCCAAAAAAATGTAGCAACCACTACTTGCATAGCATAGGTCCAACTCCTTCCTAACAAGATATTGTAGTCGAGAGATGCATCGACCACTTCAACCTCGACGCACATGGTCTTCCCCCCTAACTGCACGGGAAAAGAGGGGATGATGCCATGTGGTAGGAATGAATGACCATTGAAAGAGGTAAGCAGAGATAGTGATGGAGACAAAATGGGTTGGCCAATGGACTTCCAACATGCCAACGACATCACGCATATCGAGGCACCCTCATCAACCACCGTGCAAAAAATGTTCTGGGTAAACATTTTTTTGGTGTAATCCACTACAATCTGAAACACCATGTGGTAAGGGAGACGAGGTTTTAAGTCGGTTGTATCAAGCATGATCGTACCTAGATTACAATTCTCAGCAGATCCTAGGGTGGCTAACAGATCCTTTCTCTAGGAAGGGCATCTCTAGAGGACCTCCAAAGAAGACATCGCACAAGGTGTTTGAGACAAATCCTCCACCACCGGGTAGTTCTGGGCGTCCCTTGCATTTGGATTGTGAAAAGATTTCTTGAATGCACCTTTCGGGATGCGTGTCATTGTTTCTCCCAACATCTTCTCGATCTGGAGAGGAAGAGGTGGGTTTTCGACTTATTTAGTCTTCTCAGAGGTGTTTGAAATTTTGTAATCATGTGCTCTAGTCAATATATAGGCATCACCTTTCATCATATACACATTCACAGATGAAGGATTACTTAAATATGGAGGGGGTCCTTGACTTCCCCCATGTTGAAACGGGTTCGTTAACACAATAGGTTGTTGTTGCACTAATAACTTTTGGGCCCCCGCAAGTTGAGGGCATTGGTGAGTTGGGTGGTCTTCTGTGCATAGGTTACATGGATACTTCGACGACTTCTTTTCTGTGTTACCCTCGCCAACATTATTGGTAGGTTTCTTATCCCCCTTACCCTTCTTTCATTGTTTCTTCTTTTCGTCAGGCTGCTGGGTGGCCTTCGGGTTTGTCAATTGCACACTCTGTACATTCGACGTTTGGGTAGGGGGGGCAGCAAGACCAGTGGTCTGGCTGACCGCTTTCTACTATATCAAAAATTGCTGCAATTGTTTTGACAGCTAATCAGTGGGCTTTGTTTGTGCTAAACCAACAATACTATTGGCATGTGGTCCAACTCTCTATATGGCCTTATCAAGTATTGACCATGGTGCATGTGGAAAATTTTTGTAAAGTAAACCAAAATGAGAGTAAATCAACTCTTGTTGTTGAGCTCTCATTATTGCATCTTCCTCGAAAAACACTCCCAACGTTGTGATGTCTTTGGATAACTGGGGTACCAAAGACTTAAGGAACCAATCAAGTAGGAATGTTGGTGGGACTGACACTTTTATCAAACTCTTCCAACGTCTCCATTCTTGGATGTGATCGGAGATATGGTCCACCTTTGTCTGCTCAAAGTTGACCAACAATTTGGTGTCGACATCATATCTCATAGGTAATTAGAAATTCTTTAAGAAAGACATTTCCAATTCAATGAAGGAAGAGCATCTCGAGTGGTCGATCTCAATGTACCATTTTGCAGAACTCCCTATGAGAATGCATTGAAACAAACACAACTGGACAGATTCGTCTTTCAATGAATTGGACGAGCACCACAGATGAAAGGTAGTCACATGATTTCCTGGATCTTCATTAGGCTTAGATTCTAACTTTGGAATGTCTGAAGGCAAGTTGATCGGCATAGAAGGCCAAAGTGGATCATAATAGATAGGATCATTCAATAACCTTGTTAAGTCTGGAAAATGCAAAGTTGCCAGAAATGGTAGTTTGGGTTGTTGATTATAACCATGGAAAAAGGGGCCTAGAGTTTGACTATCACCAGTTTTCTAGGAAAGGTTAGGTTGTTGGCCAGGGTTCTGGTAAAAAACATGGCCATGACCAGTGTATGGATTTTGCGCTTGTTGAGACATCATCGGATCACTCTCGTAATAGGATGTAGAAGGTTGGGCTTGCGATGCATTCCAAGGATTTTGCGAAGGGATGCCCCCTACCGATTCGACAGGCATAGGTATCGAGCTTGCCTGGGGTTCCATTGGCTATGGAAGGGGTTTCCCTCGGTCAACATCCCTAACAAGGGAACTGATCCCTGCCATGGATTCCAAGGTCCTTGTGAGGAAGGAATTCTTGGGTTTTCCCCTTGTGTAGGAATAGTACCTTGCATAGGATTTTGTTGTCCATAACTGGGGTTGCCCCCGGTTGAGAAGGCAGCTGATGAGAAAGTGTTGTTACGAAACACACTGAACAAAGAGAATGATGTCGAACCTATCAACGTGCTATAAGAATGAAGTCCTTGACTACCTACTCCAAAATGGCTAAAGTTTACATTCGGCCCGACGAGATGCTAGTGAGCATCACCGAGTGAAGGGGATGAATGAGGTATATGACCCCCTCTGCAAGAGAAAGCATTATAGGAAGCTAAAGTGCCCCCCATGGATCCTTGCAGAGGAGCGTTAGAGCTCCTTGCCCCTAGACCTAAAGTATGTAGAGTGGAGTAGGAAAGGACATAGTTCGTATCGAAGCTAGGCATCCTATATGAGAACGGAGGGCCTATCGTGCTCTGGGTGAAAGGAGTAGTGATCACCGCAATAGACAGAATCAGACCATTACCTGAGGTAGAGGTGGTCGAGACCATGGTGGTCCGGACCGACGACAGTTGGTTAGGAGGTGGAACACCCCCTGTAGTGATAGTCATAGAGGGGATATGATAATTCCTTGAAGAAGTCGCAGCATTTATTTTCATTGCTGCTTGTGACACTATCTAACGCTCGTAAGGATAAACCTATACGACGATGGGTGCCAATAGATCAGTGTTCAGAGGTTCGTATGGACCAAAAGATTCAGCTCCAAGGTCTGAAATGGTTGGTTCCTCCTGAATTGAATGTTCTTCTCTTAGATATGGGTCGGGCACAACTTCCTGTGACCCGGTCAATTCAAAAGACCCTTGTTGGTCTAGTCTTCGCCTTAGTGGTGGCAGGGGTGGCTCCAGATTGACCAGTGGCAGGACAAGAAGCCTTCATGACTGGTGGAGCTCTTGATCCTCCCTTGTGTGAGAATATCAATGACACACTAGGGATTTCTATTAACAGTCAAGAACCAACACACGCTAGAAAAAGTACCTATGAGATAAGTCAAGCAGATCACTAGCTAGTTGGAAGAACAGTTACACCAACCAACACTAGAGAAACTTACTGGTGCAAGTGTAACTTGAATAAGGAAGCACCCTCCAGGTATACACTGCAAATCATGGCCTGATGTTTATCCTAGGTACTGTGGTATACCCCCGTAGTCACCTGCGTAAGTCTCTAAAATAAAGGAAACTAGGTTGCTAGTGCACGAACAATCACCAGGCGGGTACAGTCGATAGTTGGGTGGACCGCAATGAGCTGGGTATCAAGCCTAAAACCTATCAAGGGTATCGAAAGAAAGTGTTTCAGAAGACAACTGAGGACCTCGAACGGATTCGAGACCCATGAAGCTCCGTGGAAAATGTGATCAACGGAATCCCAATATAAGCCCTCTATATGCATTCCCCACTACGCTTGGTCCGGCTTTGAAGGGGTTATCTTCGCTACCTTTCTGCACGCGACCTCATGTTTAGCCCCTGTGTTAGAGGGTGTCCCAGATAACTTTCATGATACTAGACTTTTTAGCACTCCCTAGAATAGACTTTTATGTTTGTTTTTGTAGCCTTGAAGAGTTTCCTCTCCAATCCTAAATCAAGGGTCTAGCCTAGACTAAATTGGTGGACCCTACAAACATAAAGTCTAAAATTTTTTAATTAAGCGTTAATTTTAGTGGCTATCTTAAGTCAAAGGAAGCGTAAATGAAATTAGTGATGTATTTGAGAGATGAAGAAGAAAACAAATTCTAATATCTTTAAACTCTTTAAATTCTTGACAAATTCAAATTTGCACATTTAAACTCTTTAACCAACTTTTCAAAATACTTTTTTTTTTTCTAATATCTTTTAACTAAAAACTCAAAACAAGATTTCTCTTGACTACGAGCTACTTATTTCCCTAAGTAAACAACCAAGAAATTAGGAAAGGATTGGGTGGAATCACGAAGGTGGGTTACACTTTCGTGACAATCTGGTTTCCAAAATT
>JASDQU010307139.1:0-13576 GCA_032191745.1 Picea mariana
ATACCGTTGCTGAGATTGCCTACTTAACTCATCGTGCCACGCACCAAGAATACTTTTTGCTAACTGAGAATTTGAGCACGAACCCTAAGATTTACTCACCCTGAGATCATTGCCTTGTTCCCTTACTATTCACTGTAGTCTCTGAATTCCTTTCGCACCCAAGCTAGCTGACCCAAGTTTGTATGTCGGACGAGCTCAGCGCTGTTGAAAAAATTGTTGAATAAGTTCTAATTGATTTAATGATTGAGAGAGTCATTTCAGAATGAAGAATGTCTACAAGTGTACAAGCATTTTCCTCGGGAGCACTGCCAGCTTCCCCCTCCACTACTCGAGCAGGACCATCCCGACTGCCTTCGGAAAGACTATCTAAGCTCAGAAACGACTTCGCCATTGTGAAGATGATCCCAAGCATTTTACCTAAATATATCCCACCACTAAGAGGAACAGTAAATCGAGACATTTTACCTAGAGACTTCGACTGTGTTGTGGTCACTGCATACTTCCCGAAAGGGGTGTGCGCAGTTCATACTGACCAGGAGAAGCTCACTGCATTGAAATTTAGTGATTTCAACCTTGGAGATCACAAGGTTTACATTATGCTAGCCCCGCACAAGTACTTGACTATTACAAAAGGAAAGAACCCCAAGATTGTACCGCAACAATGGACCCATAACCTTGTGCAGTCAACCCTCCTCAATGTGATGAAGATTCCACATTTCGGGAGGCATCAGGAAGTAAATGCATCTGTCAAGTTGTTGTTGTCCCGCTACCACGGAGGATACATATGGTTGGACCGCCGCATCACTGTGGATCTAATTTTGATCAATCAAATCACTGAGCTAAGCATGCAGGGCCCTGACCCGCAGGAATTTTACCCTGGAAAGACCACAGATCACGCTCTTGCTCAACGAATAAAAGACACATATGGTGATCTGGAGAAAGGAACGTGAGGTTACAAGGTAGCCTCCATTGAGAATGAAACAGTTCACTTTGGTTTCCAGCTGATTGCGGGAAAGTTAGTCCGAAAAAACAGACCTACATAGGTGACCGAATTTCTAGTTGACCTCGCGGGGAAGTGCGTGGAGGGACTACAAATGAACTAGGAAGAATACCTTATAAATTAGCTAGAGCTTGACTGTAGATAAGCACAGGACCAAGGGTATGAGTTTCACTTTAGGTGTTTGCTCATACTCATCATTTTCATCGCTTGGGAACTGCTTGAGGGAGCCACTTTTCTGTAGATCGAACCCTTCGAACCACTAGCCACAAAGTTGTGTATGCTGTGGTACTCTAGCAACATGAAAAAATAGTGGCAATCTAATGTCATCTTCCACGCTTACTACACTCAGTTGAATAATTCCATTCAGTCTACACCGCTCATCACACCCAATACACTTCATAGGTTTAGACCTTTGATGAAATTCAGTGCAGATCATCACTTCACCTACATCACAACGCGTGCAGATGAGCACAAACAACAACTCCAGTCATATTACAAGCTGACAAAAGATGACTTAAAGGACATTAGCAAGGAATGGTCGGCAGACCTCCTTGTTGTGGCATCCCCCACAAAGATGTTCGACGTAGATAGCCCTGAAGCTATGCTGGATAAACTAGGACCGTGCAAGACTAAGAAGGATGTGGAAGTTCAAGATATCCACAACACATCCATGACGACTGCTTCGCTCTCACCTGCGAAGGGAGGTGATGATGAATAACTAGGGGGAACATAAGTTGAAAAGAGAAAAGGTGAGGTTACTCCACCTAGGGACGAGGAAGATCCCTCCAAGAAAAGGAAGATTACCCCACCAAATCCCTCATCTTGAAAGAAAGCTAAGGCCACCCGGACCATGCTTAAAACTACCCTTACCCTGGAAGCAAAGCAGGAGGAGATATTTAGCCAGATCATGGGCGAACTCAAAGAAGTGCAGCAGGCACTCCAGTCCAGCCAAGAAGTTCTACAGCACCCTTAACGATGGAAATATCAAGAACATGTGATTAGCCCACCCAATTACGCCAGATCACCAAGAAAGTCGAAGCTCACCTTCAACAAGCTCAAGAATACATAATGCAAGCCACCTAAGCTTTGGCACAACAATAGAGCACACATGGAGAACAAAAGAGGAAAGCAGAACAGGAGAAACTTTCCTTACAAGGAAGTGGGAGTAGGAAAAAGCACAGTTATAGTAGAGCAAGGACCAGTTGCTAGCAGAGCAACTTGAAGTACAGGAAAGAGTTAACAAAGCACTGTGCTCTGTGATGATCATAGAAGTGAAGATGGAAGATCATCTCCCACAACAGGTGACCCAACTGGAAGAAGTAATCCAGCAACTTCAACAACGCATCACAGATCTGGAGCTTCGCACCGTGCCTAAGACACCCCAAGAGATAAGAGATCTAAGAGAGGCCATTGCTCGAAGCACAGTCGACCGATTAAAAACCTTAGCTTCAGAATGCAGGAAGCTAAGCCCTAGAAGTTCCCAGACTTATGAAACCCTCGCAGAGAATCCAGAATTGTAGACATTGGAGGCACAACTCCAACAAGCAAAGCAGCATGCAGATGTGCTACAAGCGCAGCTGAAGTTCGTGACCCTAGTCGAATGAATGAAGAGGTTCTCAGAACAACGCACAGCCCAACAACAAGTACACATGCTGCAAAGTAAAGTAATGGAAGTCTCTCAACGACTGCAACCACTCTAAGAGAAGGCATGCAAAGTATTCACCGAACTTGAAAGCCAAGGATCTGAACTCAAACAGGGTGTCATCACTGTAGAACAACACCTGGAAGGACCGCTCAATGACACAGTAATCCAAGAATTTACTAAACAAGAGATTGTCGCACTGCAACAGGTCGAAGTAGCTCTAGCCAAGGTCAAGGTGTTCGAAGCAGAATTGATCAGACCTGAGTGACTCGAGATGAGTCACAGGTGAGTGTTGGGGGCCTGTTGTCCCTTGACCAAGTCTTGAAGAATACTTGGTCATATTTGATCATTTTTCAGACTGCGACAACTTGCCAAGGAAGGAGCGCAACGCGAAGTGGAAATTAAGGAAGCAAGACCTATTTTTGGGTCCATTTTAGGGTTTTGGGTTGATGTAACAGGAAAGGCATGTCGGCCTGTGGGTTTACCCATGCTTAGGCCCATTTTCTAATCTATAAATAGGCAATGTAAATAGGGGAGAAGAAGTATGAAAGTAATGTAGTACATCTATGTGATGTATAATTGAAATCTTAGTGCTAGTAACTAGATCTGTGTGATCAGATGTGTCTTAGAGTGTTCTGTGCATGAGATCGGAAAGCTAAGTGAAAGTTGTTGTAGTCTTGTGCTGAAGAGAAAGGAAGAAGGATCTAGTGAGCTGCGCAGCTCTTCTGTCCTGTGCGAAGTAAGGTTCATTGAAGCTCTGTGTTGTAACTACTTGACTAAGATAATATAAAGAAGACTTTGTGGACGTAGCCCCAGGGTGGGGGTGAACCATGGTAACTATGTGTATGGTGCTTTGTGCTTCGATCTAATGTGTTTATCTCTTTCTTAGCTAAGTGCTTGATGTGATTAAGTAGATCTAGTTAAGTTTTGTGCTGATGATATATGAATGAACGTTAGATTTGATATATAAGATGCTTAGTGATTCATCTGTTGAATATAACCTATATTTTTGTGGCTAAGTACTGAATCATATTTAGTATAAGTATTCACTACGATGCTCTATGCTATTTGCGAAGTAGCAGATGGGTTAAATATTGATGAAGGATCTATGCTAAGTGCCCTGTAAAAGATATAATCATAGATCAATGTCCCAGCTAAGGTTGCAGACAACTGAGTCCTGTAACCACCCCTACCTTTACCTCAGGTGAGACTTCATCTGCTTCGCAAGTGTTTCTGAAAGGGCTGGTAGTTAGTGTTTTGTTGGTGTTCTCTTGAGCATTGAACCCTGGGTCTGCCCCTGTGCCAACAGGTGTATATAGAGGAAGATATCGAGGAGGACCCCAAGGTGGATATGGGTGCAGTCCCCACTACGAATATGGATACAGAGGGGGTATAACCCCCACATGTATTMTTTGTTCATATTTTTATAGTTGTGAACATGTACCGAGGATGGTCCTGAATTACTGAAGAAGTGGGAGGACAAGAAGACCAACTATAACATGGTGCATGATGAACCATGAAAAAATAAGAAGAAGAATGAGGAGGCGGTCATCCGGGTAGTAACCCATTGAGRGGAGAATATACGGGCGAAATTTGAGCATGGTGAAGGCTCAGGTCACAATCTAGTCAGAAATATTAGGAAGGCACCTCATCGCCCCCCAAAGTTTGATGTTTCTCAACATAAGTAGTTTCTACGTAATCTGTAAAGAGAACTTCAAGAAGAAAGAGCATGTGAGGAGTTGCAGTACACAACTCAGAGGTATCTGGAAGAGGAATGGATCCAAGAATAGGTACAAAAGGTGACACAAACATCGTTAGAAGAAGTACAGATTTGKAAAGAGGTGCAGTGGGTGACGCAGAGGTCGCTAGAAGAATATCGTCAATGCGAGGAATCACAACATGTGATGTAAAKATGTTTGGAAGAGGTTCACRTGAACAATGAAATGCAGTGCATGACCCAAATATTGATAGAGGAAGCACGAAGACAGACTACAATGTGATGCAATGAGAAAACATCCTATGAAGAACAACCCTAGGAGGAGTTGCAATGCACAACATGCCAAGAAGCCTTGTGCGAACTAGGGCACATTGCAGAAGCCGAATATCAATTCAATACCCTTTTGCACTATTGTTTCTTTTTTATTAAAGATCCAGAAGCAACAAGTAAACTGGCCCAGATGTTAGCTACTTGCATGAAATAATAAGGAAAGGAGACCACCATATCTGCTCAGCTGCCAGAAAGAGATGTATGTTAGGTCAACAAGAAAATGCACATTGGTCGAGAATTTAAGATGACCACAGAGCTTGGTGGGTAAGATATGGATGAAGTTATGTTGGATCTAAGACCCGATGTTAATATTTTTCCCAAGAAATATTGGGAAGTGATGGGAAAACCTAAGTTGGTTTGGTCTCCCATTCAACACGAATTTCCCAATCAATATAATATATAACCCATTGGCCGAATTGAGCAAGTAGAAGTGGATATCAAAGGATTGAAAACAAAAGCTGAATTTGAAGTCATTGAGATCATGGATGAATATGATCCATACCCTGCACTACTGGGGATTGACTGGGCCTTTGAAAATAATGTGGTGTTAAATTTGAAAAAGAGGCAGATGTCCTTTGAAACTGACACCTTGCACATGGTCGTGCCTCTAGACCCATATGAGGGAGGTCGGTACAATGAKCCCATGGAGGAGGATGCATGGAGATCAGTCATTAAAAATATTTATAAAGTAACGTGGCGCAGGGGAGACTATATCAACCCCACAAATTATGAGGATGTGATTGAGAGGTGGCAGAATAAGATATATGAAGTATCAACAAGAAGGTGCATGCATATATTTGTAGAATAACGTGTCRAAGAATTTGGATCCTATCGGTATGATGGGTAAGAGTTGGTGGAAACATTACTTGCGTGGATATAGCACATTCCAAAGTACCAGCGGCCTTGCGCATTGGACATAGTATTGATATGGATTCTTGCATGATGGTGGGATACTCACCACCAAACTTACCAAGAATGGGTAATCGTAAAAGCAAATATGTGGGAAATATTACGAATAAGGGAAACTATCCCTCACATTACCTACCTTTGTGCAACATGATGGTTAGCCAAGAAACAATGTGGGGGATGACATAAATATTTAAACCATAAACGTGCATGCCCACCACTCATCCCAAATTTTTTGGATGAACTAACATGGCGACCACCTACCCCCACTTTGGAAACAAATTCCAGAAAATCAACATTGGTGAATCATTCACCGAAATCCCATCATTTTCCTCCCACCCCATGGCACCAGAAGATGATATTGACACAATAATTGATGAGCTCCTACATCAATGGATATTGAAAGAGCCAGATGAGCCTGCTAGCAATCCCTCGGGACCAAATTTGCTCGAAGGAATAAGCATGGGACCACATTGCGACCCACTAGGGGCCGCTACAATAAAATAATCAAATAGTTCAACCTAAGTCGAGGTGTGTTGGGCCCTTCATTTTGTTGAATAGAATTTGTGCACAACACATTGCAGCTTCATTTTGGATAACAGAAGTTGCGCAAGTTGTTGAGGAGCTGGACAACAAACAAAATAAAGAAACAGAAAAATGTTGGAAGGACAACGCAACAGCATCTTTGAGGAAAGAAGTTGCAACAAAATCAAGAATAAGAGAGAACTTTCAGGTTCTCAACAAACAAACCTAAAATATCAAATTATATATATATGAGACCGATAGGATTGTAAAAGGGTTAATTAATGGGTTGTAGTGTTGTTATTGTTTTCTAGGATGTTAATCAAGAACTATTACTAATATTATTGTTGTTAGTATTGATGTTGTGAAAAGAGTCACTGTTGTAATGGCCCATACTATAGCATAGTTGAGATTTGGAGATCTGGGTAAGAACCAGACGATCAATGTATAAGAGCTTGGTATCATTAATATAAGTGGAAGCCTAAATTTTGAATACATATCCTGTGCATTTGGTCCTAATATATGAATGGAATGTTGTTATGTGTTATCTTTATATTTGATATACATAAATGCTTCTTTATGAATGGCAATGCAAATCTGTTTCTTTATTCCCAGTTAGGAATTACTTAGAACTTTTACAGGTTTAGTCTATCTTGTGCAAGACTACAATCAGTCTTGATAACTCATATGTCTATCTAAGTATTCTCCTTACCCTTCCCTCTCTTTCATGTCTTGGTTGCACTTCAGGTGAGACTTCTTCCCTCCTGAGAAGATGAAAATTCCAGTTCTCTAAAATACTTTGGTACCTTTTTTGGGTAACCTAAGAAGGACCTTGGTCTAAACACTTTTTCACCAACAAAATGGCTCCATTGCCGAGACCTATCCTTTAAAGGGAACCTGTGAGGAGAATACTTCCACAGATATATAGATCTGAGATTTGACAAAGGTGGGAAAGAAATTGCGACACATTTATATGGAAGGAAGCAAATTTGTGAGGTTAAAGAGAGAGGAATACAAGAGATTCGGTCTTTTACTCAGAAATATCGAGCGACCAGTATGATATATTTTGGGTTAAATTTTTGGAAGAAATATTCCATTGTATAGATATGCTCCAAGAAGCTCCATAAACCCAAGAAAGCGTTAAGAAGACATGTACTTAGGATACAAAGAATATCACAACACTTCACCAGCTGGATCACCAGATCACACAAGCAGTTGATTTCTGGGTTCATATGACTCTGGAGGGATACATAGTTGAATTTGTAGCCAAGAATCACCAATATTTTTCACGCGTGGAAGAAATTTTCAAGAAAGGTGCATGGGACAAACTGTTGAGGGAAATTCCCTTGTGGATCAAAGTATTCTTGATGGAGGAGGGGATGATAACTATTCCCTCAACTAATATGGCAGCCTAAACACCTACGCTTGGGGTAGGGTGATTTTGGGGTATGATCATGATCTGAGAAGGGGAAAGGGTTCTTAGATAGATGGGAAAAGATCAAGAAATGAATGCAAGAAATGCGTGAGCCTTAATGAGATCCACCATTGTTGAGAAGTGGTGTCATGGAAAGGTAAAGAAAGAAACGAAGCAATCTGAGGTGTTGTAGAACAAAATCAGATCAAGAGGAACAAATGAAAGAAAAAAGGAAGAGTTGAGGAAGGTAAGAAGACAAGAAAGATTGTCCAATCTAAGATTGTAGTAGTGAGAACTGCAGAGAGTAAGGAGTCCCCAGATGGGTGGACAAGAGGAATAATCTAGAGAAGCAAGGGAAGACAAAGCAGGTTTGGACCTTGCGGGAGATCAAGAATATTCAACCTCGATATCAGGAAGCATTAGGAATCAGGCAGAGAAGGCTACTCCAGAGGAAGAGAACAAGATCCCCTAGATCAAAGAAACCTACCCAGAAGTCAGTGGAACCAGCCCCGAATCACTCGTCCCCCAGGTGTCCTCTATACTTGTGGTAAATTCTACACCACCTACTCACGTTATTTCTATTCCATCGCAACTAGTTAGTCAGAATCAGTTTGTAAGTGTAAACGCTGGTAGGATATTGGGATCCCTAGGCATATCGCAACCAGTACCATTATGTTTCATTCTAATAGGATCAATGAGACCCACAATGTCTAGACATATGGGAGGATTGATCGCTTGGTACCTAGAATTTTGGGGTAAATGGAACGAAGATGTAGAGCAACATTAGTTCTTATGTGAAGCCATCTGGAGGTCCATAGGGACTCTCGATACAAACAAGTTGGTAGAGTTTTAGAAAACCTTGAGGTGTCATTCCTTCAAATGGTACATGAAGGATATTGAAACATGGGTGCTAGGATAAGCGTTCACCCTTGGCCAAGTACATTTGAAGTTCATCATTGAATTCAAACTACCTCAATCATAGAAACAAACTCTCTCTGAGTTGTGGGAGATTCAACAAAGAGAAGGAGAATCTGCCTCAGAGTACAACCAAAAGTTTAAGGATGTTATTGGGAGGCTAGCGCATCCAATTCACGAATATCACCAAAGGGAATGGTACATCCAAGGATTACTACTTCTGGTGAGAATTCCTTTAATGCAACAATAGATAGCCACATTAACAGACGCCTTGGAACAATCGATGAAGATCGAAGCCATGGAAGGTTATCCAGGGAATCTGAGAATGACCAAGCCTCCAGTATATGAAAATTTGTTGCAACTTTGGGGACAAATATCGACACTAACAGAAAATATTCAAGAATCAACCATGCCAAGACCAGGATGACCTCAGGTTTGGTGCATAGGATGTTACACAGAAGGGCATCTGGAAAATGAATGTCCACACATGAGGGGAATGGGACCTCTTCACAACCTGATGGGACCTTCTTTAGAATCCACGGGAAGAGTTGCGCAAGTATTTGCGACTCCACCATTCCATACACCAGGGCTATACAATTCTTTTCTAGGTGCTCAAACGTCTTAGACAACTGAGTATTGTGAAATTTGTAGGATGCATGAGCATGCACTGAGGTAGTTTCCTATTATGTATAAGTACACGATTGTGCCCAATACAATACACTGTGATTTATGCACTTCTATAACCCATGCCAAAAATCAATGTAGAGCATCGGATGCACTTGCTGACAGATTAGACCGGACAATGTTCAGAGTAAATGAAACCCCCCCGAGACCCAGAAGAGGCCAGGGAGGTGGGGCTAGAGGTGGATTCATAGGAGGGAGAAATGGAGGTAGAGGGATGAGAATATGTTACAACTACAACGAACAAGGTCATTTGGCTAGAGACTGCCCTCATCGAAGATGACCATGGTGCTCTTATTGTAGGAACAATGGCCATGCAACTGAAGACTGTCTAGACCTAATCACGAAGTGGGAAGATTGGGTTTGTCAATGAGGAGCCAAACTCATAAGATCAGAATTAAAAATGGGAATTGAGGGTAAACTACCTAATATTAACATTGTTACTCATGGAGGAGCAAAAAGTAGGGCAGATGCAGACAGTCATCCCAAGATTCAGAATTTTTTTCCCAAAGATGACATGTATGACCCTAAAAAAAAAAATTATTTTTTAAAGATGCAATAGAAATATTTAAGAGTATCCCCACTCTAGATATAATAGATAATCCTCCTAAATTTTTGTCTCAACCTAACCTTGCGCAAGCCCCTACCTCACCACCAACACCTAGAAATTTTGCAATTCCTAGGAGATGTCCTGAGCAGTCTCAAAGTGTATTCTCTTTGGTTTCGATTAGTCTTTGATATCGTATGGGATGACCAACTTAGTGAGAAGTTGCACAACACCCTGTACCTAATACTGGGAAACAAGGGAACCCCAAAATCCATAGTAAGGACCAACCTCCCTAAGAAGAATACCCAGAGAATACAAAGAAGAAATGTGCGAACAGGAAAATAATTTAGGTTAGAAGCCTAGCTAGATGATTTTTAAATCAAATATGTCATGATAGATTTGGGATCATATGTCAAAATCCTACCCAAAAAAACCTGGGAAGCTTTGGAAAAAATTTTGTTAGTATATTCCCCCATCGATTTGAGAATGGAAAACCAGTACTGGATTTTCCCAGTAGGAAGGCTGGAAAATGTGGAAATAGATGTTGCAGGAGTTAAGACCACAACTAATTTTGAGGTAATTGAAATCATGGGAGATAAGGACCCCTACCCTTCTCTGCTTGGAATTGATTGGGAATATGACAACTATGCTATCATTGATCTAAATAAAGACACCATGATGTTTGAAGCAGATGAGATAAAAGTAGTTCAGCCCTTAGATCCTTTTCTAGGACATAGATATATTGAACCAACGAACCATAATATGGAGTTAGAGGCCTTTGACCAATTATACACCATCACAGAAGATACGAGACCATATTATATAAATCCTACTGCAAACGGATCGGTAAGTTGGAGAAGCATAAAGTCTGTTGATGAGGATTCGAAAGCAACATTTGATAGTTGGCAACAAGGTTCATATGAGCGATTCTCAAGGCGATGCATAACTATCAGAGCAACAAGATGGATTGAAACTGAGCTCAGAAAACCCCCGATATATGACGGTACCTCATAGGTACATAGTTTTCTCACCAGTATAGAAGAGAATATAGAGACAGAGAAAAGGATCTATATTCTTGACTTAGCCTTGCAGGATACCCCCGCTAGATGGTGGGCCACCCATAAAGCCTCAATTATGGAGTGGGAGGATGAAAATAAATCCATCCAATGTTGATTCCAAAGGATATATTAGCTAAAAGAAGAAATGAAGATAGATTTGCAAGATGCACAACTGTTCGTCGAACGATATAACCCTAGAGTGCATACTGAACATTGCTTAGAGAAGTGGAGAGTTGCAGAAGTACCCTCGCACCTATGGGTCTAGGTATTTTCCCATTCGTTGGGGCCTACTCCAAAGGCCTGGTATATACATGAGGAGACCATAAGACAAATGAATTGTTGGTAGACCTTACAAGAAAAAAATTGCAAGGATTTCTCCTTTACAAGTAAGTCCTCTGAGATCAACACAGTCCTTCAAAGAATCAGAGAAATGTTTTTTACTGACATTAGAAAAAAGAGATCAAGTCCAGTAGTGTGTGTTAACCATGTTCATTTGCTTTAGTCTAGTCTGAGCCTTGAAATTGATAAGATAAATGTACCTCATTGTAAAGTTTAGAAAGACTTGGAAAAACCTAATGACTTAGAAGAGCTTAGAAACTTAGACATTAAAGAAACCGAAGGTAGTAGAGAGATTCAAGATACTATACCTAGTCGTACCTGTAGATCCTATAATCAACCACTAAAGTTGTGGAAAGTCACTATAGGGAGCATAGAGAATCCTAAGATATCTTCTATAGGAGACTATCGGGATGAGAAAACTATGAACGAAGTACATAATCTGTTGCGGGAGTATGAGGACTTGTTTCCAAAAAAATTCTCAGAACTGAAAGGTATAAAAAGAGCCATGGGAGAAATGAAAATCAAGTTGAAACTCGGCTTAAGACCTATGAAACACAGAATGTACCAACTTAATCCAAGAATAAAAGAGAAGGTCAAGAAATAAGTGGACAAAATGCCTGTAGCAAGACTTATTTTCCCAATCGAAGAAGGAGAATGGATTAGCCCCATATTTATCTACAGTAAGAAAGGAATATAAGACATCCATGTCTGTGTGGAATACAAAAGTCTGGATTCTACATGCGTGCATGATCCATTTCCAACCCCTTTCAGTGACGAGGTGTTAGATCAAGTTGCACGAAAATGATCTTATTCATTTACAGACAGATTCTCAGGATACCATCAAATTAGAATCATAGAGGAAGACAAGAATAATACTACATTCATAACCGAATGGGGATCATTCACATACAATGTAATTCATTTTGGTTTGAAGTATGCCCCTGTAGTTTTTTCCTGGATTGTGATAGAATCATTTTGAGAATTCATCCACAAATTTGTAGAAGTCTATATGGATGATTGGATGGTGTACATCCTGTTAAAATATCATGTTGGGCTACTCTAGTTAATGTTTTATAGATGTCACAAAATGAAGATATCTCTAAATCTAAGAAAGTTCATTTTTTGTGTACCTCATGGCAATCTGTTAGGCCACATTGTATGCAGAGAAGGGGTCTTGGTATACCCAGCTAAATTTGCGGTCACTCTGAACATGCCTCCACCTACAAGTTCCAAAGTGTTGCGCTCCACGATGGGACATACATGATATTACCGCAGGTTCATCATAAGATATGCAACTATCACATCACCCCCTGAGAAATTGCTGAAAAAGTATGAACTATTCTGGTGGACACCAGAGTGTGACAAGGCATTCAACATTATCAAAGAAAAACTAAGTATTGCACCTAGATTGATATTTCCCAATTGGGAAAATTGAATTCCATGTACATGTAGATGCATCAAGCATCGCCCTGAGAGCCATTTTAACGCAAACAAGGGAATGGAATATGGATCACCCTATCTAATTTGCGAACATAAAATTATCACAAGTTGAGCGCAACTACACAACCACTGAAAGGGAAGATTTAGCTATGATTTATGCATTACAGAAGTTTAGATACTACTTGTTAGGATCTCATTTCAAGTTTTTTACTAACCATTCTGCATTGAAGTACCTAGTCAATAAACCAATACTGGAAGGAAGAATTTGTAGGTGGCTACTGTAGTTTCAAGAATTTTTGTTTGAAGTAATTGTCAAACTAGGAAGATGCAATGTAGGTCCAGATCAACTTTCCAGGTTGGAATAGGGGAAAGTGGTGGAGTAGTGGATGATCATCTCCTAGACGCAGACCTATTCTGAATTGAGCCCATTCCATAGTATCTTGAAGACATTGATTTCTTCCTCAGTACAGGGACCTGCCCAGAAACTTACTATGCAACCTAGAAGAGACATATGGTGGTTCATGCAACATACTATAAATTGATTGTCGGACAACTTTACGAATTGGGACTTGAAAACATCCTTAGGATATGTCTCTTGAACCATGAAAGGAATGATATCCTGTGGGAATGCCATGGTGGAGTTGTGGGAGGACATGTCAGAGGTAAAGCCACTACACAGAAGATACTTCAAGTTGGATTACGATGAGCCACGTTATTTAAAGATGCTAAGGAATATGAAAGATGTTGTGACAACTCCCAAAGAGTAGGGAAGCCATCATGCATAGATGAATTACCCCTCTATCCAGTCAGAGCACTTTAGGCATTTGAGAAGTGGGTTGTTGATTTTATTGGACCAATCAACCCCTTGGCTAAGCACTCAAAGGCCAGATACATCATCACTGCAACTTATTACCTTACAAGATGGGTTGAAGTCGAGGCAATTCAAGATTGTTCTACAGATACAGCTGCTAGATTTATCTTTAAGAACATTATCACTCATTTTGGATGTCCTAGAAGTATAACCAGTGATCAAGGTAGTTACTTTATCAGAAGAACAATCGCAAT
>JASDQU010307139.1:14533-40399 GCA_032191745.1 Picea mariana
GCATAATTTATTACCCCTAGTCTCTATATAGCATAGGCTACACACATGAAAGATGATGAATTAGTTGTGCAGAGGATTGCAGACTTGCAAGAACTTGAGGAGGCAAGATTTCTAGGAGATTTTCACCAGACATTTGAGAAAGCTAGACAAAAATATTGGCATGATAGGCATATTAAGTCCCAAATATTTGTGAAAGGGGATAAGGTAATACTCTATGAAATTCGATATCAGAAACATCCAGGCAATTTGCACATGCATTGGTTGGGCCCATTCACAGTTGCGGAAATACAACACTCTGGTGCAGTCAAGCTAGCACAATTGGATGGTATCCTTCGGCCAAGATGGGTGAATGGCACCCATATGAAACCTTAGATTTCTCATTCTTGATCCAAATCACGGTTGCTCCAGTCCAAAGGAGCATGTAAAATAGTTAGATTTTAATTTCCTGTAATTTATTTAATTCAGTTAATAACGTCGGAGTGTGCATTGTTGCGCCACGACATATATTTTCTTTTCAGTCTAGTTGTTGCTTTTGCACTGACTGTTAACTAAGTTTCATGGGATCGAAAGAGCCACCATTACATTAAATTAAGCCATTTAATTTGACAGGGACCCCCATTGTGGTCGGAGGGAGGGAGAATCTGAACTAGATCACAACCCATGTGCCACACGCATCCAATCCAATCATACGCTTTATGAAAGCCACTATAACCCATCAGAATTTTTCGTTAAGCCATAAAGGTGTGATGTGCACAGATTCCATCGATATCCTTACCATTATTCTTAGTTGTTAAAAGGATAATCCCCTCATCTTGAACACGTCCCTGTCAGTCCGTTCATTAAAATCCAAGATCAGTTGATATATCTTACCCTGTTATCCGTCCCGTCAGACACCTAAGCCTAAAATCACGTTTATGGCCTAATCATGAGTGTCTTTATGTGTGCTTACAAAAGCTTTCTAGTTATCCAGTTAAAATACCCCGTGAATGTGCAAGAAAACATCATTGTTTGTTGTTAGCTAGATTTTGAATTTTCTACATTCGCGCATACCCTCAGAGATTTTTGTTCTCCTATCACAAAGCCAACCCCCATTTATCCAGTGTATCAACACTTCAGAGATACCATGTCGAGAGAAAAAGGAGGCCATATTTTATCTCACAAAGAAGCAATCCTAGATGAACCATATGATCCTTGGATCGAGATCTTCGAGGATGTCAAGGGGAAGACAGAGCAAGTGAAACTTCTAGACCTAGATCTGATGGACCAGGTATTGTTTCCATTGATGAGAATTGTCTTTTTCTAGGACTTGGTCCCAGATATAATGGGAGGCATGCAATTTTTTTCAAATCCAAAGTCATCAACCTGGTTAACTCCACAATCATGCACCTCATGGATTTACTAGTCTTCGGGACCACTAGCAAGGTTGCGTGGTGCACAAAGTTTCTAATAATTCAAGTGCATGATAGTATCTTATGGCTCGACCAAAGGTATCTGATTCATGCAGAAGAAATCCACCAGTTCACCAACTTATCTCTCAAGGGTGAGGATGTATCCAAAGGATTCCAAGGCCCGAGCAAGAACGGGAACAAGAAAGGAGAGGTTATACTATATGAGAAGTTCCACACACAGAGAGGTGGTCGAACAAACAATATTGACTCAATCATTCCAAAAACATTCCAGAGGGTCTGCTATGTAATTGCGATCAAGGTTATGCATTCATACTACAAGGGAGAAGGCACCTTAGATTCTCTTTCAGTAGCCGACTTCTATGCAAATGGATTTGTATTCGATTGGTGTAGCTACCTACTAAAGGAACTCCTGGTCACTTGTGAGGAATATTAGGAGAAAGGAGTAACTTTCACATATGGATACCTACTAGTAGCGTTTTCCATGTGGAAATGGAAGCCACCCGTGGGAAGACAATTAGCACTAGCGGACAAAGGCCGCTTGGAAAAAATGTTTGAGTCATGGCATGTAAGGCCATATCAGGAGAACATGAAGTTTAACAATGTCGCCTTTGCAAAATGGTATACTCAGATGATCGACACAACTCATTGGTGGTGCATACCGTAGGAATTGTTGAACCTCCATACCTGTAACATATCCTTTGGCCTGAATCGCGACAATACCCTTGTCTGGCCAAGGCATGCAAAAGCCCAAATACTTCCACTCCAAGTTTCCCCCCTTCTACCTTGATGAGGAATCATTTGATAAATAATTCATGTCGTGGACTGGAGTCAAGCACAATCCATGCAAATATGGAATGCACTACCTCTTTCCTGTAGAGCTCTTGAAGAAAAATGGGTAGGAAGGAGTAGGGATGAGTTTCGGCCCAACAAAGAAGAAACAAAGGGTCCAGATGCCGACAGACTTAGAATACAAAGAGGATGCATAACCTCTAGAATGCAAGAAGAGGGTGTTGCCTATGTTTCTGCAACTACCAAACCAAACCATTTTATCATGTAAATATGTCAACGACATCCTCGTCGTTKCTTTAATAGGGGACCCCTTAGTTAAGAAACCATGAATAGGGATTTCCCCTACAAATATTTTGAATCCACAACTGATATCCTTGGCTATACCTCATACTAGAGCAGTTGCTCGAGCTGCTCAGACTGTGATCGATATCCAAGATGATCCTAAGCCACATACCACTGCATCCACAACCATCATCAATGAGAAACCTATATTTCCCCCACAAGCCCCATTTCCACCGCAAGACACCACCATTAAACCCCAACCCACTTCTCCCGAGCCCATGCAGTTGGATCTCCCTGACCCACCCGAGAATGTACCAGAACACATTATGTTGACCCCTGAAGCCTTGAGCCAGTCAGTCGCTCCATTGGTACCCATTCAGGACACTCTAGCTTGGATGGAGAGTCAAATTGTTTTGATACTGCAAGTTCCAAGCACTTAGAGTCCTCTCTCAACAGTCAATCTTGAGATTCCCATCAATAGAAGCAGAACCCTAGAAGTTTCGTTATAGAAAGAGGAAAAAGAAATGATCATTTAGAAGGAACCCTACATCGGGGCAGAGTGCAACATCTTTGCAAGAACAACTAGAACCAGTATTCCATAACCCACAACTATGCGCAGAACTATTACAGGTTTACCTAGCCAAGACAAAAAATTTTCCTCAATTTCCAGTGAAATAGAAGGCTAGTGTTGTGCCTGTTTCGCCACTTGGGTGAGAAAAACAATGGCACTTGAATGACTAGTTGGGCCTGCTAGACAAGAAAACAATTTGTGAGTGGGTTAAACAAGCCAAACACATGTAATAAAMAAATAAACAAACTAAACTACTAAGGAAATAAAAACTAGAATTCATAAGAAACTTAGAACCATAAACAATCAACCAATGACCAAGATTATGCCACCAATGGATAATTATATTAGTTGGAAAAACACCATAGAGAAAAATGAGGAATTATGAGTCCCCTCTTCCTCCTTGGGAGGTCTCTTGAGTTCCCTAATGGAGAGATCTTCTTACAATGGAAGAAAAATGGCAAATGATGAAGAAAATCAATGCCTAATCCCTCAAGAGGTGAGTGGAATGGCCTATTGCAATGATGCTTGAATACTCCACGGAGAAAAAAGGATTATCAAGGGAGGATTGAGGCAACATAACAATACTATGAATATCTTGGTTTCTTAGTGCACCCATGGCTTCCATTTATAGCATTTCTTCAAGGAAAAATACAAATGGTTCTTGGTGTGAACAAGGCATCCTTTAGGGCACCATTTGGTCCTTGACCARCTCCTCATTCAGATTTCTCTTAGATATGGAGATCAAATCAAGTTGGGAGCTGGTCCATAAGTGGTTAGGGGGCTGATAAGAACCATAAATGCATCATTCACAGGAGTTTCCGGATTTTCTCATACACAGTCATGCATTTGGCACATTGTGCRCTCTGAGGGATTTGTTGGCTCCCACACTGTGTGTGCACTTCCTTTAGTGATTTTTCACATGTAAAATTTTTCCCAATTGTATAGTTTTTTCCTTTTGAAATGAATTTTAGTGCTACAGGTGAACTAATTGTTGTTGGCATTGCTGTATTTTTGTAACCATTTGCATGTAATGTTGCGGACGAAATTTCAATGATAACAGATTCACCCTGATGTGTGATGTGAGGAGCATACGTATAGCCGAGATACATCAATGTTTCTTCTACTGAGAGTGCCATTGTAATGAATACTGTTGAGAAGAGCTACAAGAGTGATCCGTTGGAGGGAGAGGGGAAACTATGGGACCCAAACCTTTCTCTAGCGAGAAAAAAACAATATGTGTACAAACGAGGCGGGCATGCCCCATGATCGTGTCATGTAACTCAAAATGTAAGACAATAAATGAAGATGTATGTTGGTTTAGATAACTACAGTGCCCTCCAGGGCAGTTGATAATGGCAGATTACAATTCTGAATGGTGAACACACTCTGAAGTGAGGCAAGGACGCATGTAAGAAGTGTCTATGACTCATAGGCATTGATGGCCTAACAAATGCAGAGGTCTTCAGCTGGTATAAAAAAACTGCAATAGTCACATAGTAAGACCCACCATAACATGAGATTTTGTTGAAGTTGAATGTTATGGGGATCAATGGAATCAAAGAGAAATGAAAATTCTCTCTGTGTCGTCTGAGACTCCTCATTGTAACGCTAATGAGAGTCAAGATATTGTCTCCCTTCTGGAAACTGTGTTGATGTCAATAGAAAGGGAGACATGACTCCAAGAGGCAAAGGGATTCGTGAAATCCATTGATATGAGATCAAGTACTGATAGGGAACATGAACGAAGTCAAGATGTGGTGAGACTCAAGACTTCCCTTGGTTGGGGTATGTTTGAAGGATGATTGGAAGCAACTACAAATATGTATCTAGTGTCAGGTGGATGAATATATATGGAGTTAAATTGTGCCAGAGACTTGACAAAGTGGGCAAACTTAGAGATCATGGGTACATGGATTTTTTGGGATACTCGAGGTTCGTGAACAATGTCAAAGAGAGTGGATGCCCCAACCAAGGGTGAGACAGGTTGCATTGCCAGGAAAATAAGGTCATCAAGGGTGATGAAAAAAAGATAAGTAAATGTTGGAAACAAAGGCTTTTTACAATTACCAAATAAATAAAGAATAATTTTGGATGAGTGTACAGATATAGAAATGAGTGCCCCAGTGCGAGATGGCTTGGCCTGTGAGGGCGCAAGTTGTGAAGAGAACTGGTGGAGGGTGGGGACCCCATGGGTGGGTTTCTATATGAGGTAAATGAATGGAGGAAAATCTGCATATGGGAAAACTAATGGTACATGATATGGAGGGATAATGATACTGTAGAGGTCCAGTCAATAGAACCAAGATGAGATAACTTGGGAGCCCATTAGGAAAGCTAGCAATATGATGAGAAGAAGTATGTGTCTTATTCTCGAAAGTGTAGAAGACTGTCGAGACTCCCATCCCTAGTGGGTAAAAGAAACATGAGTGTCAAGTTGCCAAGGGGAACTATGAATGGGACCACTCATGTCAGGGAGAGTGCTACGGGGTGACAGTACCAAAATGAAACAAAGGTTATGGTACTGTAGAGCCAGATGTAAGGACCCTAAAGGTGAACATCAGAGGGTGTGACTGGGATATGCAATGGATTTTTAGAGGGAATAATTACATGCCAGTGTCAAACATATACCTGAAGGGGCTGCGCCATTTGTGATGAACAAGTACCTGCACACATAAAAACCAAATACCTAATGTGAAAAATATCAGAAGATAAAGAAAATATAACAACTATCTGATAATTTTGAACATAAGCATGCGTACCTAGACGTGACGTGAGAAAAATTATCTCCCAGGGCCAAGTTCAAATGGTGACCCGGGGAATGTGACTGTGTCAATGGTGGGACCATGATCCCATGGCTGAGAATGGATCAGGAAACAGAGGTTCTGGGCTCCTATAACTAGGTGTGGAAGTTTTGGCGAAAGGGACTATATATGGCTGGTGGGCCCATAATTCCACCTCATTCGTACTCGTCGCTATAGTGATTTGACGAGATCATTTGGAGGAGTTTTGGATATTACGAGAGCTTGAATCGACCGAACCGGGAGTCTCAAGAGTCAGGTTAGTGGTCCCATCCTCCTGCATAGCATGAATTTCCCAGATTTGAGTTAGGGGTTGTACGGATGGTTGTACAAGGGTAAGTTTAGGGGTGGGCCCACTAATGCGCTGGAGAAGGAAGAATGCCCATGCTCAGATGCGCAGGTATAATTCCATATCCTGCACATAATGTGTGGTTGTGCTTGAAATAGTCGTGCATCATGGCACGAGGGAGGGAAATACAAGCGCGCATGAGATGCGCGCCTATTAAGATGACAGTTGCACACTGTGCACAGTTGTGTAGAGGACAAGTGTGCATGTGTGTGCACCTGTCAGGGTGACATCAACGCATTGATGTGCATTTGTTTCTCAAACAGTTTTGTATTAGTGCACAACTCTGCAAAGAACAAGCACACACATGTGCACACCTGTGTGGGTGAAATCTGCGCACTGGAGGCGAAGCTAAGGGTGTTTGAAATTTTGAATTTTTTTATGTTTTTGATGAATGATGAGGGTTGACCAAATGTTTTTGTGTGTATGTAGGTGATCATCTTGTAGTGGGAGATAACGATGCCAGTCCATTTGAGGGAGCTATATTGGGAGCATCTCTGAGAGGTGATGAGAGAGCATCCATGCGTTCAAAGACACTTAACAGCCTGCGGGTTTCTTAAGTTATTCGACTGTCCTTTGATACGGTCGTAGGAGTTCCTGCTATAGTATCTGATATATATGTGGAGCACTGATCTGCAGTGTTTCACTATTAGGGGAGAGTAGCTAACACTCTCAGCTATGGAGGATGTGTACTTTCTGACGAGGCTCCCATTCTGGAGGATGGCCCTGCCTGCTGACCCCCAGCTACTGGGGATGAGAGATTGGTCGACTTGGCATGTCGCCACTGCTCGGGATCGAACCCGATGTTGGGTTCAGTCATTTGTATCGAGGCAATGGATGATCTCTTGAATCAATGCATCGTTTCCATGGTAGTGATGATATATGGATCCTTGGTGACTCAGGGGATCATGGGAGGTCATCTTAGGATTGTGGAAAGGGTCCTGGATGGGGACTATTTTTCCTGGGGGCTGATGTTGCACTCCAGGATTATGGGGGAGATTCGCCAGTGTTGGACCACCGACTCTAGTGATTTTGTGTTTGGTTCGATCCTGATGGCCTAGTTTCTGGAGAGGGTGCCCCTTTTGCACCTGAGGATTTTGCTGGCACCTTCAGGGCCACAAGAGCCACGATTGATGCGATGGGCCCATGTGTTGGTGAATCATGGGGGGAGAGAGGGTGGCCATTAATTTATGACCACTGTGGCACGTGTGTGGTGTCACATTCCATAGGTGATACTACAATATCTATACAGTGGTATGGACTACCAACATGACCCAGACATGGTGTTTCCTCTTGGGGAGGACTGGGATGAGAGAGGTATGTTTGTGTTTTTTATGTTTTGTGATTTTGATAGTGTAGCATATGATTATGTATATATGGATGTTGAATCTACCTTTGGTGTTTGTGGTTGCAGATGTGAGGCCTCGAGGCCATGATGCTAAGATGGTTGGGGAGCCAGCTCGCCAGGGGCTAGCATGACTATCGTGGGTAGGACAGTGGTGCAGGCGAGATGATGTTGGTGTTGACGAGAGAGGTATGTTTGTGTTTTTTATGTTTTGTGATTTTGATAGTGTAGCATATGATTATGTATATATGGATGTTGACTCTACCTTTGGTGTTTGTGGTTGCAGATGTGGGGCCTCGAGGCCATGACGCTGAGATGGTTGGGGAGCCAGCTCGCCAGGGGCTAGCGTGACTATCGTGGGTAGGACAATGGTGCGAGCGAGATGATGTTGGTGTTGGGCCAGCACATGAGTTGAGGGTAGGTCAGAGATGCAGACTAGAGGACGTTGGTGTTGAACCAACACGTGAACCATGGGCAAAGGCCGGAGGGGGGATGGAGGACCTTCGTCGACGATTCAAGGAGGTTATATAGGGTGTGTCAGAGGGTATGTGGGGCCACATCTAGGATGAGAGGGTCCTAGAGCAGTGTGTGGGTGTACCGGAGGAGTGGCAGACCTTGCTCCATTGAGTAGCTGCAGTGGGGGAAACAATGATTGGTCGGATACCCCCTGGACCTGGAGGACCCCCAGCTAGTGGGGAGCCTCCAATTGACAAAGGACCTAGGGGGGGAGCTCTAGGGGCACCATGAGTGCTGATTTTTGTATTTATATAGGCTTGCGAGCCCATTTTGTATAGGGTAGTTGATACCCATTTTGTATAGGGTAGGGGGTACCCATTTTGTACCTTTAGGGGTGAGGGGACTCATTGGCCTACGGGCGATGTATATTTGTATTTTGTAAACATTGATGACATTTTGGAGGATATATATATATATATGGATACATATCATTGGCTCTTTTTCTGTCTACATGTGTTTATGTTTTTGATGGTCGATGATGTCTAATCTATATGATGTGACCGATGTATGATGCTTATGTATATGTGATGATGTGTTGATGTGATAAATGCCAATATAACACCAGGTTAGACATATTATCTGCTATTTGATTAATTTTTCATGGAATATGTGTAAATGAAATTGAATCAAAGTTTCCAGATAAGAATCTATCTTGCAGGTATTTGCGAAAGAGGCAAGGATCACGGACACGATATACATTGTTGAGTTGTAGGACAACAAGATGAGAATCTAATAAAATGCTAAGGTGAAGAATGTGGCGGTGACTGGCCTCGGTGAGGAGACCAATGATGGTGGTGTATTCTACTTGGTTATTGGTGGTTGAGCCCAAACATATGTCGTTGGAGTGGAGCAGTTCATGTGAGGGGGTATAGAGGGCCAAAGTGGCCGAAGTGAGATTCTGTGTTTGGTGGCTAGCACCATCAGTGTAACCAATGTGGTAGGTCGATGGAGGATGCATCTATCAATAACATGGATTGTAGATCAAACATGAGGAGTGGAGGCGAAAAAGAAGACTAAAAAACCCTACAAATATGTACAAAGAAAAATCCTAAGGTAAAATCGCTACGCTCAGGTGTAAAAATTATTTAAGTACAACCCGTTGATGAGTTATTTAAGAGGATAGCCTTCTGGAGAGGCCAGGATGTATGCGCCTTTAGTTAGGTAGTGATAGACAATGTAGGGTACATGCCATAATGATTCAAATTTCCCATGACCGAGAGTATCGTGGGCGATATCATAGGCTAGGATGAGATCTCCTTCGTTAAATGAAGGAAGGTTGAGATGGCGGTCAAAGGTGGCTTTGGACCATTTTTTAGCTACCTCGTTGTTCTGTAATGAAGATCGACTATCTTCATCCAGTGACTCTAAGGTTAGAAATCACTTCTCCATTGGAGCAGTGTTAGGTAATAGCTCAATGGCAGTGCATAGCATGGGAATTTCTCACTCAATGGGGAGGGTGGCTTCGATCCCATGGACTAGGTGGAATGCTGTAAAACCGGTGGTCATTTTGACTGTTGTGCGATAAGCCCATAATGCTGAAAACAACATATGATGTCAGTTGGTCTTATGTTTGTTGATGGTACATTGTAACATGGTTTTGAGGACTTTGTTGATAGCTTCGACCTATCTCTTGGACTGAGGGTAGTATGGGGAGGAAAACTCATGGGAGAAGTCTAACTTTGAGGAGAGTTCTGCGAAGATCTCATTCTCAAAGTGTTTTCTGTGATCAGATACTAACTATAGTGGGACTTTGAAACGGGTAATGACCTGGTTGAAGAAACAGTGCATTCCTGCATCAGTGGTATTGTTGAACATAGGCATGGCTTTGGCCCATGCATGGTAAAGTAATCAACTTCCACAAAAATGTACTTGTGTCCCTTACTAGATGGAGGATGGCAAGTCATGAATTCTATGCCCCATTTGAAAAAGGGGTCGATAGTGATGATTGGATGTAGACGAGCAGGTGGTGCTCACGCTTTGTTGGCATAGAGATAGAATTTGTCGCATCACTTGACAGCATGGATGAAATCATGAAACAACGTGGGGCATAAGTATCCTGCTCAGATTATTTTTTGGGCGGTGGACATACCTGAGAGGTGGCCACCGCAAGCGTCACTATGGAAATTTTTCAAGACTCTGTCAGCTTCGTCGATGGTCACGCATTAGTGGAGGATGGTGTCGGCCCCATGTCGGTACAAGACGTCACCGATGAGGAGGTATCGAGGGGCTTGATGGAAAATGCACTGAAGATATTCTTGAGAGAGATGAGATCCAAACTTCTGTGTCTAAAGGTAGACAAGAATGTCGCCATACCAGGGGTCATCAGAGGGGATGAAAAAGAGGTGTTCGTTAGGAAAATTTGTATTGATGGTGAAGCTTTAGCGTCTGACGGAAACATTGTAATGAGTTCAGCGAGAATGAGTGCTTTCTTGATTTTGGGAGTTGAGAACTGTAGGTTGTATTCCTGAAGGATGACGATCCATTGGGAAAATTTTCCATTAATCTATCATCGACTAAGCAAGTACTGTATGGGGTTGGAATCTGCTACAAATTTGGTAGTTTGAAGCAGGATATAGTGACACAATTTCTAGACTGTGAGGACAACTGCGAGGGTGAGTTTCTCATCATGTTTGTATTTCAGGGGTGGTCCTGAAAGATTTTTATTGATGTAGTAAATGAAATGTTCCCACCCATCATACCCTAGTTGGATGAGGACTCCTGCTACTGAGACGATTGAGGTTGACAAGTAGAGGATGTAGTCACGATCATAGTCTAGAGGACTAATCAAAGGGGCATTAGATAGGGTCACTTTTAAATCATCAAAAGCGTTTTGACCATGTTCATCCCATTGAAATGGGATATCATGATGCAGTAGGTGGAGGAAACCATGCACGCGGGTGGTGTAATCTGGGACAAAGCGACGTAAAAAGTTAGCTTTGCCTTGTAGGCTCTGCAGTTGGAGTAAATTCCTAGGTGGTGGAATTGTTGTGATAGCTTGGACCTTGAGTGGGTCCACCGTGATGCCGTGTTGGGATAAAATGAACCCAAGAAGGCGTTTGGCAGTGACGCAAAATACACACTTGAGGGGGTTCAAGCGAATATTGTACTGGCGACAACGTTGAAAATTGATGCGTAATTCATCTGAATGCTGAGTTCATTTCTTGGATCGAGTAGTGAGGTCATCCAAATAAGCGAGGATGATGTGAGCAAGATCATGGAAAACATAATTCATGGCCTTTTGAAACGTAGCACCAGTGTGATTGTCAAAGTGTGATTGTCCTCAAGTGGCGAAGACGTAGAGGAGATATCACATACAGGGTGTGATGGATCGCTTGACATAAACCAAATGTTCAGACATTGTGGGTGATAAACTATGGTAGGGGGGAATATTTCCTATGGGAAATGAACCAGAGAATTTGGAGGATTTGGGGGAATATCCTCAKACAGTCTATCTATGAACCATGGAGGGGTGGGAAGTGACTCAAGTTTAGGGGAGGTCATGTTGACAGTATCTAGAGAGGGCAGGACCAGTGGTGAGGTGGTCAGATGTGGTTGAATAGGGGTTGAATGACAACCTYGGTATGCAACAATAAAAGGACATTGGTATGTAAAGTGAGMAAGTGAGTCATAGAGAGTGAAAGGACATCTCATCCATTCAGAGACTGAGGAAGAGACTTAATGAATGTCAGTGACGTGAGCACTAGGAAGTGGTGATGGAGAGGGATCTTGCTGAAAATTTTGGCGTACTACAACTAGCGTCTGGCGAAACTGAGGTAGATTTGGGAAATGATGAGTTTAGTGGCCATATTCAGAACAGATGGCACAAGCGAATTTGGTTTGCATCCCTTTAATTCCTATAGTGGAGGATGTTGTAGTAGTACTATACGTGCTTGGTGAAATGTTGAGTGATGTGGTTACTCGAGGGATTTGGATCAGATTACGTAACTCAGAAGAGAAGGAAATATATTAGTGGGGTGTCCCTCTCTTTCGCATAGTGCGCAAGGAGGTTGAACTCAGGGAGGAAGTGGAGTTGTAGGCTCTTTCTTCTTTCATCTGCCCCCAACAGTGGCAGTGGTTCTAGTAGTTGGGGGCGAGGGTGGTGTGGCTAGGGCCTATACTGGAATATGCATCGGGATTCCCTCTAACTGAGGAGGGAGAGATGGTTGAGGAACCATTTCGGGTGGGTGTAGATACCATACAGGAATGGCAAGAACCATGTTGGGAAGGGTAAGCATCGTGGCTACATGAAATGCTTGAATTCTAGGTGGGGGGTATAAGAAGGGAATTTGAGTAATGGTTTGAGGGATTGTCTCCCAAACTGGGATTTTCTCCTGGGGGGGGGGGAAATTAGGGATAAATGGTGCAGTAGGGTTCTCAAGGAATTCCCCAGGTAATATTTCTTCAACTAGTGGGACATTGAGGTGTGGAGAGGCCTTAGTGGGAGGGGTGGTGTCTTCGGTGTTGGTCCCATTAGAAGATACGACACACACTTGTGTTGAAGGGTGTATGAGAGGTGGTGCTCCATGGTATGCCCCAAGCAAGGATGGGTCCTTGAAAATTTTGGGGCCCATGTCAATGAGAGGATAAGCATATGATCTAGTGCGGACAAGAGGCAAGATGTTATCAATGTTGGTGGAGTGGTTAGGCTCGTAATGTATAATTTGGTCAATGGTGATGATTTTCTCATTGTGGGGGAACATCATTGTTCAAAACATAGAAGACACTATTTCCTTCATAGTGTACATGTAGCTACGTCCAAACAAGATATTGTAACCAAATGGGGTATCGATAAATTCAATGTCGATGAGGATGGATTTTCCCCCGAGTTCAAAGGGGACATTTTGGAAAATCCCTTTAGGGGAGGATGGTTGACCATCATAGGCTCTCGAGGTGATGGAGGATGGTACCAGCTCAGGGGAGCCATGTTTCTTCCATACATTTTTGGATATTATGCATGTGGATGCAGCTTCATCGATGATACACTGATGAACCATGATGTTCCGAATCTTGACTGGTATCTAGAAAGCTAGCAGAGCAGGGAGACGTGGTTCTCCGCTATCTAGATCAAATGTGATGAGTCTATTATTAGTTGGTTCGACTACCCCCAAGGTGGAGAGTAAGGATTTCCACTGAGTTGGACAGGTTTGGAGGACCTCCAGTAAAGACATGGTTGCAGAAGACTATGCCAAGTCATCAACTAGACTGTAATTGTGTGTTTCCCTAGCTTGATGGTTATTGACATTTTGTTGTAATGGGATGACAGGGATATGAATGGTAGGTTCATTATTAGGGTGTGGAATCATAAAGTGTTCTTTGGATGTAGCTGGAGCCGCTTTCAAGGTGATTGGAGTAGATTCAAAGGGTGTGATGTATTGAAGACCATGAATTTGCAAAAGAATCTCTTCTTCTCTAGTGAGGAGGATATTGTGATCCGCCAAGGGTGGATGGGCCCTGGGTTTTGATACTGACCCGTTTGTGGTGGGGCAAGATGTACCTCATGTTGTGTATTCATCACACCTTGGTGTGGAATGGGTTTTTTCAACACGGTCGGGGGTGTATGTTGCAAGTACTATTGTGGGGCTTGTTGAGGAGCAGGCAGTGTTGGAGGATGTAGCGCATTCATGGATTATTTCATTCATTTGAAGTCGGAAATTTGGGGGCAATGGTGATTATAATATCCATAATCATCACAAAGAGTGCAAGGGAAGTTCGTCCTGACATTGTTGTTGTTATTCTTCCCTTGGTATTTGTTGTTATTATCCCCTTGGGGGTTTTGGTTATCTTGATTCTGGTTGCCCCTAGTAGGTTGGTTTTGTTGGGGGTTATTTCCACCTAGTCCCAGGTTATTATTGTTTCATTTTTTTCCTTTATTCTTGGCATTATTCGACTGATGGGATGGATTGTCCGCATTCAAATGCTCAAAATTATGAAGTTGTTGAATGGGAGAGGGTTGAAAAAAGTTAACGCCAGCATGTGGTTGTCCGTGTGGAGAAGCAACTGGCTGTGGAGGACCAGAAAATGGGAAGTACATATTGTTTTGTGGCAATGATCCATAGGGCGCATAGGAAGGTGAAGCGCTTTCACTAATGCCCAGGTTATATGCTGAGGTAGAAGGGGAACCTGAACTTGGTTGAGAGGTCGGGAGCATCATGGGTGTCGACGAGGGTCCACTCATGGGTGGGGGGGGAGAAACATGATATGGTTGTTGGTAAGGGGGTGAAGGGTAATATGATGGCCCTCCATATGGTTGCAGATATTGAGGTGCACCATACATAGGTGGTAGTTGGCTGTAAGGGTTGTGGTGTGCCATGGTACCAATCAACCCATACACAGTGTGATACATTCTAGGTTTGTCCTAGCCAAATGGTATGGGTATGGGTGCATCAGGTAACACTTTGTCTAAGTAAATCGAGTGAGCATAAATGAGGTTGAACTATTGGGCCTTGTTGATGGCTTCCTCTTCGGAATGGGGGAAGGTGGATGCTACATCTTTGGCAAGTATAGATATGAGTGAATTTAGAAACCAATTGAGACGTTGTTCTTTGTTGGTTTCTGCTTTACATAAAATATGTCGCAGATGCCATTCGTGGATGTGGTTGGAAATATGCATAGATGAGGTTTGTTTGCACTCGGAGAGCAATTCTAAACCAGTGTCATGACGAACTGGTAGTTAAAAAAAGGCCAAAAAGGCTTTGGCCAAGGATTCAAAAGTCACATGGGACCCTGATTTTTCATCCACATGCCATTTGGCTGATGGACCAGTGAGTGTTCTTTGAAATAAAATTAAGCAGATGGAATCATCCATGATGTTGTTTGAAGAGAACCATAAGTGGAAGGTCATAACATGGTTGGCGGGATCTTCCCCCGTTTTTCCTTGAAATTTTGGAATATCTTAAGGTAGCTTGGTAGGCATATAGGGCCATGTGGGGTCATGTAAAATGGGATCATTCGTGATTTTAGTCAAATCATGAAGGTTGAGAGATGCCAAGTATGGCATAGGGTGATTTGGTGGAGGATTAGTTCCAACCATCGTGTGAGTAGGTAGTGGACTTGACCCTTGGGAGAGATTTGGTGGGGTTGTACTTCTTCCTTGAGAAGAAGTTTTCTCGCTGCCTCCTTGTGAAGGAGAGCTAGTAGATGGATGTCCTTGGGAATTGGACCCAAGCAAAGTGGAACCAAGTAAATTTAATACAAAAATAGTGGCACTCACTGGGGTGTGAGATGGTTGAGCCGGTGAGTAAAAAATACTAGGAACTCCTCCTAGAATAGGAGGGAGATTTTGCAAGTGTCTGGAACAATGAGGATTCTATGGGTCCCCTATGATGTCCGAATAGAAAAGTGAGTGTGTGAAAATGGTGATGAGAGAAATAAATGAACAAGAGACTTGTATAATTTGGACCTTCACAAGATAATATAACTCACAATTGCATGTAATAAAATGAGCATCATACATAAATCGACTGTAAATAAGCATACATGTGGGTAGGTAGACTTTTTCCACATGGGGGAACAAATAAAACAAATTCTCATGTACTAAAAGATGTATCGTCCTTCCTCTCAAATAGCACTGGACCTTCCAAGAGTACTCAATAATGGGGTCTGAAGCCATGGAAAGAGGAACTAATGAAGGATGAAATAATCAGTTATAATGAGGGGTAGAGGGTGCATATCCCGAAAGAGTTGGCAATATTTACCAATAGCCACACAAAATATGATCAAGGTGCAATTGCATCCCACAATTGCCATCTGGGTAGATGTCCTAAATATGTTCACTAGGTACCTCAGTCAAAGTGCAGAATTTAGATTTTCGGCCTCAGAAATGGGTCACAGGATGGATCCCTTCCAAGAGTTGGGTGAATCAAGGGGGGACACAAAGAACAACCAAACTTCGGCCTACAACCCTTCACAGGTATCTCCCTACCTTAAGGTGTAGGAACACTTGACTTGGAAAATTTGAAAGTTCCTTATTTGTCAACTTCAAATGTTTGAAAATGTGAGAACCAGATAACGTGGGGTTATTTGGATGCCTACCCCCGAGATCCTACCTAGAATAAAAATTTCTTTTGGCACCTCCTGTGGAGGAAAACTTAGTGAGTTTTTAGAAAAAATTTAGATGTGGTGGACTGAGAGATTGGGGGTGTGAACCAATCTCGTTTGAATTAAGTGGGTGTGGATAATTTCTCAAGAAATAGTGGGACGTTTTGGAATTCCTTTGGAGAAAACATACTTCAACCTCCACAGTTCAAGATGGAAATTATGTGACTGAGGAGTGACTTTGTGTGTGATAAAGTGAAAAATAGTTCCAAATTTTAACAAGTTAGGTGTGAATTTGCAACATGTAGACTTCTTGTGGTCCTTACAAATCTTGGTTACCTATATTACTCAGTGTCATTGGTACAAACTTGCAGAATTTTAAAATCCCTAAAGAACTAGCATATGGACATATGGGTCCTTACCAATCCTTTAAACTCCCTAAATGTTGTTTACACTAAGAAAACTATCCTATATTGTAAGCATGTGGTCATGTATGGGCATGTTACTTTGATCTTTAAACTTCCCTAGTGATGTAAACTAAGAAAGAAATTTCAAGAAATTATCCTAAGCTTGCAACATGTGGGCATGTATGGGCCCTTAAAACTTTAATATGATTTCAAAAAGAAACTAAGAGGATCCCTAGGGGGGATTTGTCCTCTCCTAAAGATTTTTTGTTTTAAGGGTGATGAAATGTCTCCTTAACCACCTTTCTGATTCTCAAGATCGCTCTATGGTGCGAGATAAGAGCATACTCAATGATCCAAGTTAATTTCTATTCCCAATGTAAGTGTTTTTATATGTGATAGCAATAATCTCAACTTAAATTTTACAAACCAAACAAGCCATCCATGTGGCAACCAAAGCAAAAGAGAAGAATATTTGGTTCTTTTTATCCCCTAAGTGACTATGTTTAGCTAACCTTTCATATGGGAAATGAGTCTAAGTGGAGTGCATGGGCATTACAAATTGCATGAAAGCAAGAATCTGAAGGCTAGGGGCCCTCAAATCATCACAAAAACCTTACAATTTTGAAAATATGGAAATGTGCACGGGTTACAATACTGAGAGGTGCACAGTGGGTTCATAGTGCGTGGAGAAAAGAAGCATGTGGGGTGCACAGTTCGTTGAGTGCGCGTCTATGGGATGGAATATCCATGCACTTTTTGATACGCGTCGGGGGGGGCGGGGGGGGGTGCGAATTTCGAGTGAAATTCTCATCCTCCAACTCAAAAGATTGCTTTTGATAGGTAAGGTTGGGCCGGTTTTGGTACCTGTGAGACAAATTGATTAAAAAGAAGTGATCTCTAAGCCCAAATAGGGTTGAATTTGATACCTTTTCCCCAGTATGGTCGCCAATCTGTTGTGCTTGTTTCGTCACTTGGGTGAGCAAAACAATGGCACTTGCATGCCTAGTTGGGCCTGCTAGACAAGACACCATTTCATGAGTGGATTAAACAAGCCAAACACATGTAATAAACAGATAAACAAACTAAACTACTAAGGAAATAAAAACTAGAATGTATAAGAAACTTAGAACCATAAACAATCAACCAATGACCAATACTATGCCACCAATGGATAACTATATTAGTTGCCAAAACACCATAGAGAAAAATGAGAAATTATGAGTCCCCTCTTCCTCCTTGGGAAGGCTCTTGAGTTGCCTAATGGAGATCTCTTCTTAAAATGGAATAAAAATGGCAAATGATGAAGAAAATCAATGCATATTCCCTCAAGAAGTGAGTAGAATGGCCTATTGCAATGATGCTTGAATACTCCAAGGAAAAAAGAGGATTCTCAAGGGATGATTGAGGCAGCATAACAATACTATGAATATCTTGGTTTCTTAGTGCACCCATGGCTTCCATTTATAGCATTTCTTCAAGGAAAAATACAACTGGTTCTTGGTGTGAACAAGGGGCCCTTTAGGGCACCCTTTGGTCCTTGACCAACACCCCATGCAGATTTTGCTCAGATATGGAGGTAAAATCAAGTTGGGAGCTGGTCCATAAGTGGTTGGGGGGGTGACAAGAACCATAAATGTGTCATTCACAAGACTGCACGGATTTTCTCGTACACAGTCACGCATTTGGTGCATTGTGTGCTCTGAGGGCTTTGTTGGCTCACGCACTGTGCGCATGCTTCCTTTAGTGATTTTGTGCATGTCAATATTTTCCCAATTGCATATTTTTTGCCTTTTGAAATTCATTTTAGTGTTTTAGGTGAACTAATTGTTATTGGCATTGTTGTATTTCTGTAACCATTTGCGTGCAATGTTGCAGATGGAATTTTAGTGATAACAACTAGACTTGCACATCAAATGCAAGGTCCATCCCTAGGAGAATAAGAGGTGGAGACACCCTCTGCACAATCAATGGTCAGTGGAAATCCACTGCAAGTCCAAGCACCCCTAAATTTCTCTCCTTCATCAGGCGAGCTTTCTCAGTTACCAATAACGCAGTTGGTAGGCATAATCAGAGCCTCGACTAAGAAACTAGAGCATAGGATCTAACACGCTGAAAGAGAAGAATAATTTTGGAAACAATAAGGACTCCTTGCACAAACATAACGAACGAAGGAGGAACACTCAAAGGTTCAGGAAGAACAAAAAGTGGAAAGGGTAAAGGAAAAACTCTTTGAGGCCTAGATGACGGTCAGGAAGACAATGCCTCAGCTGCTAGAAAATAGAACAACAAGCGAGACTGTGGAGAAAATCGAATTAATTCATGTCACTTGGTCAGAACTGGTAGAAATATAAGAAAATATCGAGGCATGACTGTGAGACAGTAAGAAAGAAGATGATTTGCAACCCAGGAAGCTACGAGAGAAAATGGAGAAAATCGTCTTGGAAGGGAACAATGTAAGAGAAACCTTTCACAAACGGACTACAGAATGCACAAAGATCTTCAGAGAGGTTAGCTATTGGATGGGAATCATTTCAAGGGACAACCAAACATTAGAGAACTTGCACATGAAGGTCTAATCGCTCAACGAAGAAACCTCCAACACCCTGGATCTGCTGGAACAATAAGAGAAATTTGACAAAATCCAGCAAGCGGACAATGACCTCAATGCAGTGTATGAAGCCCAAAATGTGGCTAAGAAGGAACTTCAAGAGTTTCAACCTATATTCCAGAAAACATATCTACATATGCATCAAGTGGATTCCATAGCTGACTCAGAATGGAACTCTTTAGTTGTGTCAAATCTAGAAGAGTGCATCACAATCGCCACTCAGCAGTTTGTTTTTGAAGCTTCACTACTTGCTAGGAAGTGGTAGGAAAAAATGGACAACTTTCAAGAGGTCAGGAATATATCCCTAGAACTCATACCTGAGTTGGACCCTTCGTTTGAAGAAGATAAAGAGGAAACAGTCCAATCTAGAAGTGAAATTAATTAGAAACCAGAAGGAAAGAGAGAACAATAAGCTAACCCAGAGACTAGGGAAGAGTTGAAGACTTGACTCGGGGTGAGTCAAGGATTGTGGTCAGACCCTATTGGGCCCTTTGTTTTGTTGAATAGAATTTGTGCACAACACATTGCAACTTCATTTTGGAGAAAAAAAGTTGTGCAATTTGTTGAGGAGTTGGACAATGTATAAAAGAAAGAGACAGAAAGTGGTTGGAAGGACAACACAACATCAACTTTAAGGAAAGAAGTTGCAACAATATCATGAAGAAGAGAGAACTTTTGGGTTATCAACTAGAAAACCTAAAAGATCAGATTATATATATGAGACTGATAGGATTGTAAAAGGGTTAATTATTGGGCTATAGTGTTGTTATTGTTTTCTAGGATGCTAGTCGAGAACTATTACTGTTATTATTGTTGTTAGTACTAATGTTGTGACAAGAACCACTATTGCAATGGCCCATACTGTAGCATAGCTGAGATTTGTAGATCTGGGTAAGAACCAGACGATCAATGTATCAGAGCTTGGTATCATTAATATAAGTGGAGGCATAAATTTTGAATACTTATCCTGTGTATTTAGTCCTAATGTATGAATGGGATGTTGTTCTGTGTTATCTTTATAATTGATATACCTAAATGATTCTTTATGAATTGCAATGCAGCTTTGTTTCTCTATTCCCAGTTAGGAATTACTCAGAACTGTTACAAGTTTAGTCTATCTTGCACAAGACTGCATTGAGTCTTGATAACTTAGAGCATTGTCTAAGTATTCTCCTTAGCCCTCTCTCTCTTTTATGTCTCGGTTGCGCTTTGGGTGAGACTTCTTCCCTCCCAAGAAGATGAAAATGATAGCGCTCTAGACTACTTCAGTAACTTTTTTTGGTAACCTAAGAAGGACCCGGGTCTAAACACTTTTGCACCAACATGGTGCATAGAAAAAATATGCGGTGTCCCAAAAAAATAAGAATTGCGCATGAGAAACTAAGCCCACCATATTCTTACTCAGTACAAACTACTAGCGACAACATATTTATGTTGCGGTTCACGGATTGTATTGATCAATATGCTAGGAATTCCCATGCATGACCGGTAATAGAATTGTACCCATTCCATTGATAGGAGATTGATTGACATGATTCCACATTCAATGCAACTATCAATTTCACCACTCAGCGGGAAGTTCGACATTCTGAGCCTACTTCTCAACTGTCATCTAGATTTAGTCACACATGCAGATAGGATCATGGGATATCCTTCCCACTTTCCCAATAGATGTAAACATGATCAACCTTGTAACACAAGTACTTTGTTCAAGCTTTGACGACCAATTTTCGGAGGGAGCATCTGACCATAGGCACTCCAATTCCACCTTTCACCATGTCTTCTACATTAGTCAGTCACAAACCTGAGTCAAGTTGCAACTAAAACTAGCATTGATGGTTTTATCCTACTCAAGTCTAGCCGTCATCCATGATTGTTTCGTTGAACGATGATTTTCTCTTACTCCAACTATTCGTCCTTAGAACTTCAACAACTAGCTCTAGGACAAGCCAGATAATAGTGGTGGGGACCTATTGGCACCAAAAATTTTGGGTTCAATTTTGCGCGCAATCACAAAGGGATTTGTGTGCACTTATTCCATAATTTTGCATGTGCCTAAGGAAATGTGCAAGGAATGACATAGAGTGCGCATTGGATCAAGTTTTGTTAGTCGCACACCATGCTAAATATGACCAAGTGCACGTCAGTCTGAGTTTTGTTAAGAGTGTCGAAAAACAAGAAGATGCCCACTAGAATAAATAAATGAATCATCAATATATCTCCCCAAATGATTACTGTCAACAACAAACCAAGACGTGGGAAGGGCAGAGAATGAGTTTGTCAGGCAGTTAAGATTTCCCTTGATGTAGGAAGTCTATGTGGAGTTTTGGAAGACACTAGAAGCATGCGAGGTATTTGTATCAGATAACTGAGATGAGTAGAATAGAAAGAGACAACGATCCCCAACAGAGAAACCTATAAAAGGAATCTCTAACATCATAAATAGAGCTAGCTAGTCAGACGGTTAGAGAGTTTTCTGAGTTAGCATAGCTACTAGTGTCGATCTCACTCTGGGCTTGTTTTATTGTTGCAATGATTTGAATATGGTTATGTGTCTAATCTATGTCTGAGTTTTGAGAAAAGGTGCATTGTGCAACATGTTTTAATTTTGAGAGTTTATATAGAAAAGATATCAAGTTTTATGGATGTCATATGTGTCGGTCCTATGCAATGTATATCTTGGATATGATGAAATTGTTTCAGTAATAAAGATACAACGATTACGATACACTCTGTATCTATTGTGTATGAGTTGAACATGTGTTCGTATATTTTTAATTCTTAGTCCTCATAATTTATCATACATGATCTATATGGATGTCAATTGCATTGATGTTTAGAATGTTTAAACCTTCATCCATGTCACAAGACCTTATGGTCTCTATGATCCCCTCTTCATCTCAAGTGAGACCTTCATTGGTGATCTGGATTTAGGAGCAGAACGAACTGATTAACAGATTGAATACAATAAACATAGATATGTGAAGAACAACACATATATCTAGTGAACAACATATTCTATTGAATGAATGAAATAGGTTGAAACTGAAAAAATGCAGAACTGAAACACTTGCTTGAATGGTGGTAGCTATCTTTGAGATCAAGAGATGTGGTTGATATGTGCATCTGTCTAAGCAGAATGATTACAATGAGGCTCCAGAGGAATTTTTAACATTACTCATGAATTCCAAAACCCTAGACATCAAAAAACCTAACCCGAGGAGATGAAATGCCAAAAGTTATGTGGGCCCCTACGGGTAAGTTGGTACCTCAACTTCCTGGGGTCATAACTTTTTCATATGACCTTCATTTAAGGTGTGTGGTAGCCCGTTCAAAAGGTCTTTTATAGAACTACACATTACACCATCAAACTATGACTTCATCTACAGTTTGACTATGGMGAGCCAAAAAAGCATTTTTGGGGGCTCTAAAACAGACYTGGAAGCACAATAAGATGTGTTGACATGGAAACATACAAAATAAGCCAATTGGATTAGGTGAAAGGCCACCCGTATCCACTTGTAAGATGTGTAGGGATTCAGACAGCCCCAGAAGTGTAGAACCCACAATTACAAATAAGTACAAAAKAATGTGTTGAACTAAAAACTGTCAAGAGGATCCGGTTGGAATATGTGGGTGRCCACCAATATCCACCTAGATTAGTCCTATCCTGTTAGGAAGCAATGGTCTCCATTGCATTGAGTTTCCCCATCAGGTGAGGAAACTTCTATTGAATTTGGCCCCGGGTAAGCCACTTTCCTTGGTGTAGGAGATGCCATGCCCTAACAACCCGATAAAGTTGGATCCTCTGTTGGATAGTGACCTTGACCTACGTGTCCACTATCTGATCAGTGGATGCATGTTCCATGCAATCAGGGTTGAGATATGTTGGTGTTAGTTGTTCTGCGATCTTCGAGGTGTCCACTAATGGTGGAAAATATGGTCGAAGTAGGTCCACATTGAACACTAGGTGCAAGCCAAGGAAGGGTGGAGTGTTGAGATCAAAATCATTACTACCCGTAGTCTTGATGATGGTGTAAGGCCCATATCAAAGTGGGAAGAGCTTATGATGGGTCCTTGTAAGACGTTCCTTCTGCAAATGTAACCAGACCTTGTCTCCCACCTAAAACTAGTGCGATACCCTATGTTGATCATGGTGTTGCTTGTACTTAGCATTGGATTTCTGCAAAATCACATGGACTTGTTAGAGGATGTTTTGAATCCACTCAATGAATCTGGTGTCTTTGTCGATCTCAGAATGAACATGGGAAGATTTTGTCTTTGTAGTTTCAAGAGGTAGTGCAACATCAATGGGACCTAAGGGTTGGAATCCCAATCAAACCTGAAATGGTCTATGTACAGTGGAGCTATGGAGAGGCATGTTGTAATTGATGTAAACATAGGGGAGACTCTCATCCCATGTGCATGGATGCTTAGAGTTGTACATGCGCAGGATGTGCATAATCATCTGATTGACAACCTATGTTTGGTCATTTGTTTGGGGGTGGAAAGTAGTGGATTTAGTGAGCTTGGTGTCCAACAGTGACCATAGACTCAACCAGAATGTGATGAGGAACCTGATGTCCCTTTCGGAGATGATGGTCTCTGGTATCCCAAAGTGGACCCACACTCATTCGAAGAATATCTTGGCATTATCTGTCGTTTTGATGTTCTTCTTGCAAGTTGTGAGGATGGCCATCTTTGAAAACTGATCAATGACCACAAATACAAAATCATTGCCTTGCTTGCTAGACATAAGGCCATACATGTAATCCATTGAGATGGATTCCCAAGGCTTCTTACGGGTAGGAAGAGGGGTGTATAAGCCTTGCTTCTTGATGACTAGATTGGCAATGGCACAGGCAATGCAAGATCCGATATACTTGGTGACATCCTTTAAAATTTTTGGATAATTAAAATGTTTCTAGAGAACGACGATAATTTTCTCCATGCCAAAATGTCTTTCTAGCCAACTGTAGTGGGCTTCCAAAATCATCTTTTCACGCTCGCTTGAAGGAACACAAACATGGACTATATGGCATAACAACCCATCCTAAATGTGAAAATCGACGATAGTCATTCCTGTACCCAAGACCTGATAGGTGGTGGTGAATTCTGGATCTTGTTGATAAATTTGGGGCCACTAAGATACCTCATGTCCACATGAATGGAGAATAATGGTGAGTGTAGCCATGTGAGGTTGAATGAGGCATTCAACGACATGATTTGTGCTCCCTGTCTTATACTTGATGTTGAGATGGAATTGTTACAGGTAGGTGGACCACTTTTGATGGTGGTCATTCTGCAAATTCCCCTATGTCTGTATGAATTGCATATTCTTGTGATCAATGTGGATGATCGTCTCCTTTCCCAGAATGTAATGTTTCCATTGACGACAGGCTTGTACAATGGAATACATTTCTTTTTCATAGGTGGGGTATTTCCGAACAGTATATGAGAGTGTCTCACTATGGTATGCCATTGGATGACCATGTTGAGTGAGAAATGCACCTACAACATAGTCAGATGCATCAGTCTCAATCTCAAATGGTTGTTGCAGATCAGGAAAGGAGAGTACTAGAGTTGAGCACATGCGATGCTTTAGATCCTCAAATGCTCGTTGTTGTTCCTTCCCCCACATCAACTTTTCTCTGCCACTGACCTTGATCACATGGCTGAGGGCTCATGCAATATGGGAGAATCCCAACACGAACCGTCGGTAGAAGTTGACCAGTCCTAAGAAGCTTCGAAGCTCGGTTAGTGTGGTCGGGGTTGGCCAGTCATAGATGACTTGGATCTTAGAGGGATCAACATGTACCCCATGCTAATCAACAATGTATCCCAAGTATTGGACGTTGTTCATGCCAAAGGAACATTTTTCCAAGTTGGAATATAGCTTGTGTTGTCGCAGAGTGGTCAAAACTTGTTGAATATGTTGCATGTGCTCCTCCCAAGTTCAGCTGAAAATGAGGATGTCATCCAAATATACCACCACAAAAGAGTTGGTGAAGCGTCTCAATACATCATCCATCAACCTCATGAAAGTGGTTGGTGAATTTTTTAAGCCAAAGAGCATGACCAACCATTCGAAGAGACATTCTTTAGATTTGAAAGTTTTCTTTCATACATTAGTTGGTTTGATGGGAACCTGGTGGTAGACAGACTTTAGCTCAATCTTGTTGAAGAACTTTCCCCCCTTGATTTGTTTAAGAAGGTCATCAACCCTCGGAATTGGGTACCGTTTTCTCACTATGATTTTATTTAATGCTCTGTAATCAATGTAGAGTTTCCAGGTCCCGTCCTTCTTCTTCACCTGTACAATCGGGCTTTCATAAGGGGAGGAGCTAGGTCTGATGTGCCACTTTTGAAGAATCTCTTGGATCTGATGCTTGATTTCATCATTTTCCATCAAGGAGCGACGATGTAACACATCCAACCCCTAGATATTATTTTAAGGGGTGGGACATCAAATTTTTGGTTTTCCTAATTATCTGAAATCTTGATTCTAGGACCTTCATTGGCTACTACTCACCATGAGCTTTCTAATGATCACCACCACACTAAAATCTGAGCTCGGGTATGCAATATATTTCCTCCTGAAGTTATCCTGGCATTATCAGTTGGGGTCTTCAGTGTTCGGCGTTGAATGCCCATTTTCTCACTCACCGAAGTCTTGAAATATCGTCATGTGGCCTTGGACATTCGACGATCGATGTTTTACATTGAATGTCCCTTTTTCGGCATTCAGAGTTCGACAATCG
>JASDQU010307139.1:40419-75185 GCA_032191745.1 Picea mariana
ATATTTCCTCCTGAAGTTATCCTGGCATTATCAGTTGGGGTCTTCAGTGTTCGGCGTTGAATGCCCATTTTCTCACTCACCGAAGTCTTGAAATATCGTCATGTGGCCTTGGACATTCGACGATCGATGTTTTACATTGAATGTCCCTTTTTCGGCATTCAGAGTTCGACAATCGGTGATCGACATTCTACGTTTTCGGCATTCGCCAATTTGCGATCATCGTTGAATGTTTGACATTTGGTGATCAATGATCGACATTGAACATCCCTTTACTACACTACGCCCCAATTATTTCGAACTCCCGAAGCCCCTGACTCCCAGAGTCTCGGTCATGTCACCAACCATGTTGGCCAGGTGGGTACAAACTAGAAGATGACACATGGCGATGGCCAGGAGTGACACGTGTCCTCATTAGGGGGTGACACATGTCATTCTATAATACGCATAAGGGGTCTGTGAATAATCCATATCTGGGTGACATGTGGCACCTTAGTTTCAGGTCCACGTCACATTGAATGATGTTAGTGAGCCATGTCAGAMCCTGACATACAATCTTATCACTTCTTTYAAATATTATCGTTGATATCTATCCACATAGATCCATATATCYAGAGCTGTCGTTACTTCGCGTCTCTAGGCTTTGGAGCTTACCAACTCCTCACATCGTGAATCCCCCAAAGAACCAAGTCTATGGACTCTCTAGTCTAGTGCCATGTGTGCTCATCCTATCAATGGTTGAGATTCACTTTGTCGTTCATGACTTCGAAGGCTTTCGCACTCTGAAGACTCTTGGCCAAGTTCCTCCAGAGTACCAAGTCTCTGAACTATAGGATCTCCTGCCACGTGGCCTCTCATCCAACGGCTCTAGTCTAACAGGCAATTTTTTACAAGGGACAAGTAGGGGCCACATGTTACTCCACGATGCATTCCTGGTTGGTTGGGTAGTTGAAAGGGGTTCTCAACGGAGTCCTTATATTGATAGATGAGAGGAATCCTGAAGGATCCGAGGATCGACGGTCCACGTTACTTCAAAAGTTCATTATTTGGGAGTTCAATGTGTATCTTCCAACTTCTTCCCCGGATCTTTGAATCCCTGAACCACACTATATCTATCACCACATGTACCTAGCATTCATGATTAGGATTTACTCCGACTTAATGAGCTCCGGGGAAACTTGCATGTACCTATAACGTTGAATACCTGGACTTTCAAATAGTCGTTTATCTTTGGACATGCGTCCCTCTATTCTCAATGGTTCAGATTAACTTTGCGACTCTAACATTCAGGAGTTTCGGTGCTAGACCACTCCTATTCTCTCGAAGTGGAACTTCGTCGATGTACTTAACCCTACCCTTCCTAAGTTCAATCTAACAATAGAGAGAGATCTCCACTAGATCCCCATATCTACGGCCCTCATTAATTCACGAATCCGTCCTTCTATTGTTTTCGAGGGTTGTGGAGCCATAAGTCCCAAAGCTAAATTAGCTTCGCTCCTTTCGAGCTTAGTGAGGGGTTCCCAACCCTAGGTCATATGGGGTCATATTTGGATTCCAGGATACACCCATCTCTTATTCAATACTTGATCAAGGACATGGATATGAGCCCTCGATCACATGGGTGGATATTCTGAAGGAAACACCCTTCTCCCACAGAGTTTAACTTGACATTCCCGCTAAGGAAAACTTAAAGGGTCGATAGGACTTAGATGTTTCAGTTAATCCTATATGGAATCTCCTGCGAATTCACATCCCATAACTCTCTAATGACTAAATTGAGTTAAATAAAATACCATGTAAATATAACAATTGTAGAAGCAAATGAGAATTTCTAATAATTGTTCAAATAATGCAAGACTTAACCATAAACACAAACATTCAATCATCTCATCCAATATATTACACAAAGTATGAAAATACTTATCAGAACTTGAAAAATTGAAGCGACTACTAAAAGGGGTGCATGTTTCCACCCAACCATAGGCACAACCACTCCTGATAGATTTACCATTGGCCACCCCCGAGCTAGACCATGATGCTCTGAGAGATATTCTTTCTCCTTTCTCCATGACAGTCAGGGACAGAGGTTACTCTCCTCCTCCCACAAGAAATTGGGAATCGATTTTCTCTACTCCAAGCAAGGAGGCCTACATGAGCACTTCTTCGATCACTCGTCAGCCTCATTTATCATCTTGTAGTGAAATCTTGCCCATGGATTCTTTAGCCAAAATGAGCTTGCTTCTCGGCTTATCTCTCAACTCTAGTGTCGAAAAACATGTTCTCCTCTCCTCTGGAGATTTTTTTCTCTACTCTGTTTTCTTGCATATTTTTCCTCAGAAATAACATGTCCTAAGTAATGGACTTGTTTCTGGAAAAATTCACACTTACAAAGATTAACATAGAGTTGATGTTCTCTTAGTACTTGCAGTACTAGCTTGAGATGTTCTTCATGCTCTTCCCTATTCTTGGAATAGATCAGGATATCATCAATGAAAACCAACACAAACCTATCCAAGAAATTTCTTGATACGTTATTCATTAAGCACATAAAAGTGGTTGGTGCATTGATACACCAAAATGGCACCACCATAAATTCATAGTGACCATATCTTGTCCTAAAGGTTGTCTTGTGGATGTCTTCATATTTAATTCGGACCTGATGGTATCCAGACCTCAAGTCAATCTTGGAGAATATTGTAGCACCCCTTAATTGGTCAAACAAGTCATCGATCTTTGGCAAGGGATATTGTTGGCACAGGGGAAGACCCAGGGTTCAACGCTTCAACAACGCACCAACAAAATCCTAACTATCGGCCCTTTCGACAACACCTATGAAGCAGATGAAGTCTCACCCGAGGTAGAGGCAGGGGTGGTTGCAGGACTCAAATGTCTGCAACCTAGCTAGGACACAGATATGTGATTACAACACCTTAACAGAGCACTCAGCAGTTGTCGTTCATTAGTACTTAGCCTCTATCTACCGCACATATAAACCCTAATTACAACGCAACACAATATTCAACAAGATTCAACACATTCAAGCACTAAGCACAACAAAATAGATCAGATATGGTACTTATTTACATCACCAAAAACTAAGTTATCATATCAGATAAATCTAAACATAAATTACTACACTAAGCATATATAAACAATAAAAAAAACCACAATGCACAAAGCAACGATAACACAGGATATACGCGGTTCACCCCTAGCCTGGGGCTACGTCCACCAACTCTTCTTCTCTTTATTGCCTTCTTTCAATCATCTACATGCATAGAGCCACAAGATCCTACTTCGCACAGGACAAGAGATCTGCGAGCACTCCACTAGATCCTCCTTCCCTGAGATAGGTTACAACACAAAGCCTTTACACAGTCACTTGCACTCAGCCTTACAAGTTCTTAACACATAGCATGCACAACTATTCACACTTATCACATTGGCCTCTTCCTACATCGCCTAGATATCTATTTATACATTAAAAAATGGGCCCAAACATGGGTAAACCCATGGGCCGACATCCCATACCCGTTACATAATCCCAAAACCCAAAAATCCTTAAAAGGGGGCCGAGATCCCGCAATCTCCGCTTTGACTTACGCTCTGCCTTTGACAACCTGTCAAACTCCCAAAATAGGTCAAACCTGACCAAGGATATCCAAAGCTTGGTCAAGGGCCAATAGATACTTATTCTTTATGGTCATTGTATTGAGTTGTCTATAATATATGCATAGTCTGAGTGTGCCATTCTTCTTTTTCACAAACAAGGTTGGTTCTCCCCATAGGGACACACTATGCCGAATGTATCCTTTGTCCCACATCTCCTTTAGTTGTAGTTTGAGCTCAGTTAGATTTGGTGTACTCATTCTATAGGTTGTTCTATACATTGGCACCTCTCCTGGTACAAGTTCTATTGAAAATTCAATATCCCTTCTTAGAGGTAGACCTGGCACCTCTTCTGGGAATACATCTTTATATTCTCTTAATATGGGATGGTCCTCTAGGTTGGTTTTGTCATTCTCAGCAGATTTTAGTATTTGTATTGCATACAAGGGACATCCCTTTTTGCAATACTTCTTCACTTGGAGGGTTGATATTTGTCTAACTGAGACAAGATTTTGAATCCCTTGTAGGGTTACCTCTCTTCCTTCTTCATTTTCACACTCCAAAGTTTTACTGTAACAGTCCAACCTGGTTTTTTGGGCAGCCAACCAATCCATACCAATCAGCAAGTCATAAGATCCTAAAGGAAGTATGTTTAGGTTCGCTTGGGTGGGCAACCCACTTATAAAAAATTGGCATGTTGGTATGACCTATGTTACTTTTCTTTTGGTTCCAGTGGCTAGTTGTACCAACCATGATTTAACATGTTTAACTTGTTGCAGTTTACATTTATCAACAGTTTTAGGGGAAACATAACTCAAATTAGAACCAGGGTCAATTAAAATGGAAATAGGATGGTTAGCAATCGTACCTTCCATGTCCACCACTAAATCTTGGTGGTCAACTTGTCTATTATCCAAGGATGCATGAATTTGTGGCATGCTCCTAGCCACATCATTGAATATGGTAGCCTCTTGGACGTTGTAGACCCTCTTATTTCTCTGTTGCCTATACGGATAGTCCCTCAATAGATGTTCTTCTCCACAACCCCAACATTTCAAGGGTTCTCTCTTCGTGTTTTCGATCTTACTTGAAACTGCTCTGAATGGTTTATTCCCACTTTGGGATGGAAAATTTTGTTGATACACACTTATGGTAAGAAGGCTCATCCTAGAGCTCTTCCCATGGTTCTTAAATCTTGAGGATTTAAACCCCTTCTTCTTGAATCCCAAAATGTTTTTCTTCTTCCAGTCTTCATGGGGTTCTATCTTATTCTTGAATTGCTCATATAAATACCTTTCCTTTTGAATAGTATCTTCTAAATTCTTTGGCTCATTAAACTCAATTTTGTCCCAGCAGGACTAAGGTAATCCACTAACAAATCGTTGCATATTTAATTTTTCATCCTTTATGTAGGGAACATACCTCATCAACTCGAGAAATTTGTTAATATATTCATCTATGGTGAGTTGTCTCAACTTGAGTTCATATAACTCATTGGTCTTCCCATCAAAGTACTTTTCTGACAGATACTTCTTCTTGAATTATTTCTCAAATTGTTTCTATGACAAGTCCTTCTCATGGATTCCTTTCACATTCCTAAGGTCCTCCCACCAAATGGAATCTTTCCCATTCAGGTTAAAAACGATTATCTAATCCTTTAAGTTTTCAAAGTAGTCATGGACTCTGAAGTACTTCTTCAAGTCGAGTAGCCAAACTTCTGCTTCTTCCCCCTTCTTAATCTCTCCATAGAAGGTGGGTGGTTTGGCTTTCTTGAACTCTTTAGGGTCATGACTCTTGGATTGTTTCCTCTTCTTGCTTCTTGTTTGGGATTGGGAATTAGTTTTACCACTAGAAGATCCCTTGGAGTTGTCAGTGTCCTCAGAGGAATATTATGGTGAGTGTCTCTTGGCTCCATGTTGGGCCTTCCTTGAGGTTCTCCTCTTGGTGTGGCCACTTTTTGGAACATGCTTTTGTATCTCAAGTGGACTTGGATTTTTCTTAGTATGATGTATGTCCACATGATTGGCAATTGGACCATGTTACAACTACCTTTGTATATTTGATAGAATTCACAGTAGGAATTCATTAATTTTAGTCTTCTTTTCCTGGTCCTTTATCATCCTTTCATTGTCATCCTTACAACTATGTAATTCTTCCATGAGGATTCTTATAGTTTCGGCCAAATATGGAGGGGTTTCCACCGCCCTTCTTTCATCAGATTCTTCCTCTTTATTGTGGGAGCTCTCCCCCAACTCATTGTGTGTCACCATCCCTTACGTTGTAGTTTTCCTATTGTTCACTGACTGCTTGAGTGATAATAAAACAATTTATGTTATTTACTAATATAACAATTCATGAACAACACATATCATTTCAAAGTGAAGTCAGTTTCTTTATTTGGAAACATTAGCAACATACAGTGTAGACTTCCAAAACATATATCAAAATTTAAAGGTTTTGTTCCTCTCTTCAGTAGAGGTTCATACAAGTTTCTTATAGAAGAGGGGTAAAGTAGGGCGTTACCCCATAAATTTCTTTAATAATATTTTTATGCGACTCGTGCATGAGCCCAAGTAGGCCAAGTGTTGTTTCCATGCTCTGATACCAATTTGTAACACCCCTGACCCCTAGATATTCTTTTAAAGGGTGGGACATCAAAATTTTGTTTTTCCTAACTATCTCAAATCCTAATTCTGATATCTTCATTAGATATTACTTTACACAAGCTTTCTAATGGTCACCACAACACTAAAATCTGAGCTCTGGTCTACAAGTTATTGCCTCCCGAAATTATCCGGGCATTATTAGTTGGGGTCTTCGATGTTCAGCGCTCAACACCCCTTTTCTTACTCCCAAAAGTCCTGAAATATTGTCATCTGGCCTTGTCCATTTGACGTTTGGTGTTCGGTGTTTTACGTTGAACATCCCTTTTTTGTCGTTCGACAATCGGCGATTGACGTTCTATGTTTTCAGCATTCGACAATTGACGATTGTCGTTGAACATTCGATGATCAATGATCGACCTTGAACATCCCTTTACTATACTATGCCCCAATTCTTCCAAACTCCTGAAGTCTCGAAGTCCCAGTCATGTCACCAACCATGTTGGCCCGACGGGCACGAACGAGAAGCTAACACGCGGTGAGGGCCAGGGGTGACACGTGTCCTCATTAGGGGGTGACACATGTCATTCTCTAATAGGAATAAGGGGTCTGTGAATCGTCCATATCTGGGTGACACATGGCACCTTATTTTTGGGTCCACATCACCCTGGATGATGTAAGTGAGTCACATCATCCCCCGACATACAGTTTTCTCACTTCTTTCAAATCTTATGGTTGATATTTGTTCACATAGATCCATAGATCCATGGCTCCCATTACTTTGTGGCTTCAGGCTTCAGAGCTTACCAACTCCTCATCGTGAATCCCCCGAATATCCAAGTCTCCAAACTCTCTAATTTGACACCACGTGTCCTCATCCTATCAACAGTTGAGATTCACTTCGTTGTTCGCAACTTCATAGGTTTTCGCACTCTAAAGACTCTTGGCCAAGTTCCTCCATAGTACCAAGTCTCTAGACTATAGAATCTCCTACCACGTGGCCTCTCATCCAACGACTCTATTCCAATGGGTGAATTTTACAAGGGACAAGTGGGGGCCACATGTCGCTCAATGACACATCCCCGGTTGGTTGGGTAGTTGAGAGGGGTTCTCAACGGAGGGATCCTGAAGGATCCGAGGATTGACGGTCCATGTTACTTCGGAAGTTTTGCATTCGGGAGTTCAGCATGTATCTTCTAGCTTCCTCCCGAGAGCTTTGAATCCATGAACCACGCCCGATCTATCACCATGTGTACCTAGCATTCACGACCAGGATTTACTCTGTCTTGTAGATCTATGAGGAAACTCGCACCTCTCTATATTGTTGAATACCCGAACTTCTAGATAGTCATTTATATGTGGACATGTGTCCCTCTATTCTCAATGGTTCAGATTAACTTCGCGACTCCTACATTCAGGAGTTTCGGTGCTAGACCACTCCTATTCTCCCAAAGTGGAACTTCATCAAAGTACTTAACGCTACCCTTCCTAAGTCTGATCCAATGGCTGAGAGAGATCTCCACTGGATCCCCAAATCTATGACCCTCATTAATTCGTGACTCTGGCCTTCAATTGTTTTCGAGGGTTGTGGAGTCATAAGTCCCAAAGTCCCGAAGCCAACATAGCTTCACTCCTTTCGGGCTTAGCGAGGGGTTCCCAACCCTGGGTCATATGGGGTCATATTTGGATTCTAGGCCACACCTAGCTCTTATTCGAGACTTGATTAAGGCCATGGATATGATCCCTCAGTCACATGGGTGGATAGTCTGAAGGAAACTCCCTTCCCCCATAGAGTTGAACTTGACATTCGTGCTAAGGAAAACTCAAAGGGTCAACAAGACTTAGACATTTTTGTTAATCCTATCCCGACTCTCTTGCGGATTCACATCCCATAACTCTCTAATGGATAAACTGAGGTAAATCAAAGACCATGTAAATATAACAGTTTATAGAAGAAAAAGCATTTCTAATAATTGTTCAAATATTGCAATAATTATACATAAACATAGACATTCAATCATCGCATCCAATATATTACACAGAGTATCAAAATACTTATCAAAACTAGAAAATGTGAAGCGACTGCTGAAAGGGGTGTTTGTTTCCACCCAACCATAGGCACAACCACTCCTTACGAATTGACCACTGGCCACCCTCGAGCTAGGCCATGATGCTCTGAGAGAGATTCTTTATCCTTGCTCCATGACAGTCAGGGACAGAGGTTACTCTCCTCCCCCACGGGAAATTGGCAATCAATTTTCTCTACTCCAAGAAAGGAGGTCTGCACGAGCACTTCTTCGATCACTCGTCATCCTCATTTATCAGCTTGTAGTGAAACCCTTCCCATGGATTCTTCAGTCAAAATGAGATTGCTTCTCATCTTTTCTCTCAAATCCAGAGTCGAAAAAACATGTCCTCCTCTCCTGTGGAGATTGTTTTCTCTACTCTGTTTTCTTGCAGATTTTTCCCTCTGTCCCCTGAATTACCTCCTTTCTTTCCTTCCTTATCAAGTTTACGTGGGTCTAAATCCCTAATTCATGGTCAATCCTGGAAGCCTTACATACGAGTACCCTTCCCCATCTCCTCATTAACTCTTGAGGATGGCCTTCCAACTACCAGCCTGACCGATAATTCATTTCTAGGTCAGAGGATTGTTGAAAAATTACACCCAGTAGGTACTGGTTTGGTGAGGGTCATCCCAACCATTCTTGGTTTCCCTCACCATCTCTCTCATAGCATCCATGGTCAATCTTGGAAAACTCCTCTCCTTTCAGCAGTTGTGCAACACATATCCAACTTCTATTAATAATAGAAAATTCATACATTGACCCTTTTATACAAAGGTTCATCAAATCAAACATTCAAACATACTTATTCCACCATAGTCTCTTGGAAAGTTATAATTATATTTACAAACTAGGGGAAACAGGGGTATTACAGATGATAGACGGGTCCATTAGGAAGAGGTGTACCGGGGGTTAGATCAATTGGATGCTTGACTTGGAAGTGCGTCGGTACCCCAATGGGTATGGAGAAGATGTCTATGTACTCTTCCATGATCCTGTCTACTTTCTTCTACTGCAAAGAGAGGCTCTGTGTAGAGGGCATGGATGTGGTGGCGACCTTTTTCTTACTGTGAGCACAGATCACAAAGAAGACGAACTTCTCGTTCTGTGAAATGACCTTACTGCATTGCTTAGCAGTGATTAAAGAAATAGCAATAGGTGGTGCTACCTCTAGTATCCCGTATAATTATCTACCCAAAGTAATAATAACACTATGGGGTCTAGACTCATACAAAACATGATGCTTCCACAGATATGGTTTTCCTAAAAGGACATCACAAACTTCAAGGGGATCAATATCACACAATACCTCATATTTGAAAGGCTTGATGTCATAGGGTAGGCGACACTATTGGCTAACAAAAAGATCTCTTCCTTGGTGAAGCCAGCTAATGGTGTAGGGTTGTGGGTACGGTGTCATCGGCAAGTCCAACCAATTGACGACCTCTGCTGAGATTAGGTTCTTCTGACTATTGCTATCGACAATGAAATGAAGCAGAGCCCCCTTTACCCACATCTGTGAGTGAAAGAGGCATTCCCCTTCATATGGTTCTTCTGGTTCACTTGACGAGACTTTAGTGGTAGCGACAGTGGCACTGGGTTCAACATCGACAATCTTCTTCCTTCCTTCTGGATTTGATTCAAAATCAGAATCAACCTCTAACTCAGAAGCCTTCAGCTCGACCACGAGTGGCCGCTTAGAGAGACATTCTTCAGTGTTGTGCCAAGGGATTTTATGGTATTCACATCATTTTCCTATGTCCTTCTTTGTCTTCTCATTACCCTTCTTGTGTTGCGGCTTGGACTGGTTGTCCTAAGAGTGGCCATAATTTCTTTTTCCCTTGTTGTGTGGGTTGGGGCCACCTTTTCCCTGCTTCGACTGTGAGGAGTTTGCAGATCCAAACTCTCACTTCTTCTACTTAAATTTTTGCTCGATCTTGACAACATATCTATAAGTTGTACCCAATGAGGTGATGTCTAGAAGCTCCATTTTTGTTTGAATGTATCTATGAAAACAACCGCGGTATTTGAGCACCATAAGTCGCTTAGAGTCTTTGATACCCAATTTGGTGCACATGGTATGGAAATTATTGGTGAAATCTAGTACTGTCTGGTCCCTTTCTTGACACAGGGTGGTCCATCTAGTGTACTGGTCCTCATAGCTTCCAGCAAGGTAGTACTGTTTTTTAATGGCATCCCGGAAGGAATCCCATGTAGGGGCAACACGAAATATTGTAGATTCCTCTATGGCGCTTTGCTAAGAGTAAGTGTCCCACCAATCCTTAACATGGGGGACGACCTTGGGAAGTGCAAAAGTAATATTTTCCTATCGGAAAAATTCTGAACCGAAAAATACCCTTCGAGCAGATTCAACCATTTATCTACAACATCCAAATCTATCATTCCTTCAAATAATGGAATATCAAAATTTACCTGTACCTTGAAGAGGGTTGCATGGTCGCTTGATGAAGATGCTTCTCCTGTTGGAAGCCACCGAAGAATCTGCGCAAAGTTGTCCATCATTTCGTTCCTTTGTCGGGCAAGGGATTCCTTGAGAAACATTTTAAAAGGATCTCCTACTCCATCATCTTCTTTTCGTCTCCCATGGGTTTTTGTCGGGCTCGGCGCGATCGATATTGCAATGGCTTGATTGGTTTGAGTCCCAACTTCTTGTACCCAGATCTTGTTGGGGACATGCATGAAGAAAATCAAATGAAGAGCGGACTGCGCTAATACCACGGATTCAGATTTAGGAGCGGAACAAACGGATTAACATATTGAATACAATAAAAAAAGAGATATGAATAACAACACATATATCCAATGAGAAATATATTTTATTGAATGAATGAAATAGGCTAAAACTATAAAACTGCAGAACTAAAACACTTGCTCGAATGGTGGTAGCTATCTCTGAGAAGATATGTGGCTGCTACGTGCATTTGTCTAAGAATAATCATTACAATGAGGCTCCAGAGGCATTTTTAACATTACTCATGAATTTCAAAACCCTAGACATCCAAAAACCTAACCCTAGGAGATGAAAAGCCAAAAGTTATGTGGGCCCCTATGGGTAAGTTGGTACCTCAACTTCCCGGTGTCGTAACTTTTGCATACGACCTTCGTTTTAGGCGAGTGATAGCCCATTAGAAAGGTATTTTAGAGAGATACACATTACACCATCAAAATTGAACTTCATCTACAGTTTGACTATGGCGAGCCAAAAAGACATTGTTTAGGGATCCAAAATGGCCCTGGAAGTACAACAAGATGTGCTGACATGAAAACATACAAAATAATTCAGTTGGATTAGGTGAGAGGCCACAAGTATCCACTTGGAAGATGTGTAGGGCTTCAGACAGCCCCAGAAGTGTAGAACCCACAATCACAAAGAAGTATAGAATAACGTGTTGAGCTGAAAACTGTCAAGAGGAGCCATTTGGAATATGTGGGTGGCCACCAATATCCACCTGGATTGCTTGGCCTTGTCCGAGGATTGATATTCTAGTGTTTTGGGGTTTTTGTTTAACAACTTTAGATGAACCCCAGGTCTAAAACTTACCAGCATTAAGAAGGACATAACACATGAAAGCGTGGACTGCAAGCGCCCAACAAGAATTAGGACTTGATGAGGGTTTGAAGTCCTCCCACCTAGTTACTGAAAGATTTGCCTACATCCTAAGTGTTTATGTACAAATTTTCCACCAGGTTAAAGCATGGCCCTCTAAATTCAATATAGAAAATGAAATCTTCTGCTCTTCATCTTTATGGTGGATGTTGAAATAAACTTCTAGTTGTTGCAACCAATGATCCAATTTTAATGCATTGATCTCACCTTGGTATGGATTTATGTCCACTTTTGCTTCCATATTGAATAGGGACTGTGAAGGGTTAACGAAACTTGAAATCGACCGCTCTTTCTTAGATTGTTTCCATGACTCCTTTCCTTGGTCTTCATGATATCCCAATTTCCCCTTTGATATGATCTCTGAGTTAGAGACTCCATCATCTCCGAACAGTCTGAGATTTCTTGCTAGAGCCGCCATGAGGAGGTTCATATTGTGACTTATGTCAGCAAGTAGCACTTCCAACCTCTCAAATTTCTCTTCCACTTGATCTCGAGGGTTTTTATGAAGAGACTCATCCACCATGTCTAGGTTTTTTGTGACTTCTATTTAAGTCGATTCCTGGATCCTGCAACTTCCCACAAATACCCAAAAGAAAACTTGCTTTGATACTAATATGATTTGTAAACTTTTGTGGATACTCCAATAGAACAATTCATCACAACAGCTCAGATAAATGAAAATGAAATATACACTATGAAGGTTAAATTCCTTTAGATTCCAGAACATGTGGTTATTGATTTTGTGCTTATGCATGAAATAGATAAAATGTGGAAAATAGGGAGCATTAAAATACAATCACACAACATCCACAAAATAACACAAAGATTTTCTTTGGGAAACCCTTACAGAAGAAAACCCATCTAGAAGGTGAGGTTGCTCTGCTCTCTTTTCTATGGCATGGAAATAATGCATGTACAAAAGGGAAGACACTCTTTATGGAGTTACCTGAGACATGTGGCCTATTAGGACACTACATAACATTAAACCCCTCTATTATTCTCTCTAATTTCCCACTCCCAATTGCTCTTCTCTGTTGTGGAACAAAATACAATAACATAGAATGGAACCCCTTCTCCTCCTAGTGGCCTAGTATTTAACATAGCCCAAATCAAGATGATTTTAGGGGATAAATTTCGCTCATGGGCTAATTTTCCATGGTTTTTCCCAAAAAATGATTCGCCATTCTAAAAATGATTCGCCCAAATTCTATAGGATAAAATTATTTCCCCTTAAAAATCGCCAAAATTTTATACAAACTGTATAAAATCCTTAGAAATTTGAATATTTTTACAAAAATATCGCCAAACATGTATCGTTGGCATATGAAGGATTAGTAAGATTCTCCAAGGTTTCTACATTTTAAAATAAATTTCCATCCTTAAAATCATCCCTGCCCGATAGCCATCTAGGGGTAGGTTTTTTACTTCCTCAACCCTCAATTATGATAAGGTTTTGGAACTTCTAGAATGTTCTTAGAAAATACACTACGTGGCTAGCCCCACATGTCTAATTAATGGAGGTTGACATGGCATCCACTCGCACCATGGTGATCAATACGGTAGGTCAACTTGCGGGAGGCATAACTTTCGCATACAAACTCCAATTGAGGTGATTCTTGCACCATTGGAAAGGTATCGATGTGTAGAATATATAATATTCTTCCATAGTAAGCTTTGGACCAAAAAAAGTGTCGTTTTATGCCTCAAAATGCATCTGGAATATATTAGACAGTTTTTTGGACCCAAATTTCTAAATTTGGACCAACCACCAAAATGGCCTTGCAAGATGATTCTTCTGATTTTTTCACTCAAAAAGTACTGAGATAGATGAAAAATAATATAATGATCCAGCCCATATCAACAACTAACATTGAATGCCAAACAAACTAGATGGATGGAATTTCTTAGTGAATATGACTTTGACATCAAACACATTAAGGGAAAATAGAATAAAGTGGATGATGCACTCAACATAAGGGTACATGAAATGCATGCTACAACCATTAGTATGTACACTTCATATTTGAAAAGAAAATTTTTATAAGTTGTGACAACATACCAACATTATGTGAAAATTAAAGAAAGCTTACATCAAAATAATGTACAACAGAAATTTAGAGATTATAGGTTAAAAGATGATGGAATCCTATTGTATAGGAACAAAGTTTATGTTCCTAATTCTCAGGAATTGAAAATTTTAGTTTTGAAATAAATGCACAATATACCACACATTGGACATCCATGGTATCATAAAAACAATTGTGGCCGTAAGAGGCCAATGTTTTTGGTTCAGTCTGAAGAAAGATGTAGATGATTTTATTGCTAGATGCATGAATTGTCAAAAGGTAAAGGTTGAGCACAAACATCCAGTGGGATTGTGACAACCATTGCCCATTCCTGAGTGGAAATGGGAGATTGTTACCATAGATTTCATTACCAACTTTTCTAGAGTAGTAAGGAAACATGATTCCATCACGATAGTGGTGGAAAATCTTACAAAGGTTGCACATTTTATTTTAGTGAAAATGATGCACAAGAAAACCAACATTGTAGAAATTTATAAGAAAGAAATTGCTACGCTACATGGTGTGCCTGAGGCAATCATATTTGATAGAGATACCAAGTTTACTTCCAATTTTTGGAAAGGGTTGTTTAAAGGATTTTGGACAAATTTGAATTTCAGCACAACATATAATCCAAAATAATATAGGAAAACAGAGAGGGTCAACCAAATAATTGAAGATATGCTAAAAATGTGTGTAATGGATCAACCATCCAAGTGGGAAGACTATTTTCATTTGGTTGAGTTTGCTTACAACAACCGTTATCAAACATTGTTGAAGTTGAACCCATTTGAAGCCTTGTATGGAAGAAAATGCAACACACCAGTGAGATGGGATAACCCAACAAAAATGGTCATTATTGGACCATAATTGCGAAGAGAAATGGAAGAGAAGGTGGTAAAAATAAAGCAGAATATAAAGACTACACAAGATAGGGAAACTAACTATGGTGACAAAGGAAAAGCACACATGGAATTCAAAGTGGGCGAGCATGTGTTTTTAAATGTGAAGGAAAAAATGAGCTTCTTGAAATTGGCAAGTTTCCCAAAGTTGGTAGCAAGATATTGTGGGCCATTTGAAGTTTTAGAGAAAATAGGCCCAGTTTCATATGTCCTTACATTGCCTACATCCATGAGAGTTCATAATGTGTTTCATGTGTCTTTATTAAAGAAATATGTGTCTAATCAAAACCATGTGATTGATTGGACTATGATCCAGGTAGAGCATGAAGGGGACTTTTGGGTGGAGCTAATGCACACCCTGCACCGAAAATTCAAATTGCTTAGGAATCAAGCCATCGGATTGGTAAAATTCCAATGGACCTACTACATTCTTGAAGACACCAATTGGGTGCACAAGGAGACCATGCAGGAAGAATGCCTGCAACTTTTTGCAGATTCTGAGGGAATCTGAATGTACATTTGTACATAAATATACAAAGACTTCATTTAGTTACAACTGGAGTTCCTAGAGCCACAACTCTTGTGATGGAGCCCTAGAAGGGAAGTGGGATAACCTAAAGGACTACAATGAAGAGAAGGGGTACACTTCCTTGGATTGTGTAGGTTGGGGGTAATGAGATATTGCTAGTTGGAATTATTGCATGAATCATTAAATTGTGAAAGTATCGAGTATTGTAATGTGAAATTTTGTATGTATGTACATGAACACTAATATGGTGATGTGCACCGAGGACAATGCAAATTGTAGGGGGAGAGAATTGTAACACCCTAGTTTTGATCCTCGATGTAGCATTGTATAATTGTAAATATTGTGAATGGTCACAGGCAAAACGATGTAATATGTAAACATTGTACATTGAAAATAATAAAATGAAATACATCGTCGATTGTAGACGGGTAGGGACCAGAGTAATGAGGGGCTATGATTCCACAAGAGAGGGGGCATAATGGGGGTTTTGATGGTTTTCCATATGCATTGAGTCTTAATTAACCTTCATTAATCACATTGTCATTTAGTCATTTATACCTTTGACTTATTTAGCACTTAATCATTGAATTCATGCAAGAGGTTGGGTGAGGAAGTCAACCCACTCATTTATGACAACATGGGTTGAGTGTAATCATCTTTGGGGGAAGAGTAAGAGTCAAGCAAGCATGGAAGAAGAGGAAATTCAATTAGAGGAGAGAGCAATTTTGATAGTTAAGCAAGAAGAGAGGAAAGCTAGAGAAGAGTGTGGTAAAAGAGTGGCCATTCATAATGGATATTGAAGATAGCTTACTAAATATGGTAATTGTGTTGAGAATGAAGTTGATATGTTTGTGAGTGATTCTTTTTAAGGAAATTACCCAAGGGCATTTGTAAATTCTTTGTGAGCACTCATGTTGCAGTTAGATTTCCTAGAGCCCCCGATAAAGATATTCTTGGTCGATCTGTGATGGAGCCCTAGAGGGGATAGAGATTGTCTGAGAGATTGCAATGAAAAAAGTAAATGTCATCCCTTGGGTTGTGCGGACTGGTGGGGAATAGAGTTGGACAGTTGGAATTGTTGCAGGAGTCGTGTCATTGTGTTTTAGTGGGTAGTGGGTATTTGAGTTGTTACAGTGGATTGTAGACACCCATAGGAGCCTATCCGTCCTTGTAGACTCATAACCCCATCTCAGGGGTGGCTTGTTACAAAGAGAATTGGTGCAACATAGTCTTTGGTTGAAAGGAACGTCCTTCATCTACAACCAATTATGTAAAATGTTTTAAAAGATAAGTGTTTTAAGCACTGTGTCATTTATAGTTTTAATGCTACGATATAATGTTACATTTACTCTATATTTTGCATGTATGAATGGTGCAATGCGTGTTTAATTGTTGTTGTGCATGTTTAAACAAATTGCATTCACGTTTTTAAGAATTAATGATAATAACATGCATGTATGTCATGCTATGTATATTTCCGAATTTAAATCGATATGTTAGTCAAGATTATTCTAAATTCATCTTGGTCATGCACTGATCGTTTCTAAGTTTACCACTAAAGTTGGCATAGATGAGTCAAACTTTGATCACCTAAGATATTAGGCATGCCAAGGTTCCCCGCATTAAGATTTTGTTGACATAGCCAAGAATTTAGATTTAAGATGATGCAATTAGTTAAGTGCTAACATGTTGAAAGCACCATATGAATTTGATATTCATGTGAAATTAATTGCACATTATAAATCAAGGGTGAGACACGCAAATAATTATAATTTCAACCAGAAACAATGTTGATCATTTATGTGAAATCTAATGAGTGAACTTACATCCCATTAAAGGTTAAAAAGGATTCATCCCAAACCAAAAGCACACCAAAGCATTCACATACTCTTGTTCAATGTTTAAAAATTTAATCTTCCCCACCTCCTCCATAGAATGTAATGTATGTATGCCACAAGAGTAAAACTTATTTTGTGGGTGTGTGAATCAGCATTATGAAACAACATTATGACATTGAGAAACTTGAAATCACTATTGGGGATTATGAAGTCTTCTCCCTCTCAACCTCTTTCCTGATACTGAACCCTGTTCTGTAAATGCATATCGCTATAATGAAAAACACATTAATTAATCAATGGAGAACCCGCCTTCGAACAAACGCACAAAGCATAAATGAGTTCTCTCTGCATTCGCAGAAGAAATGAAAAGTCTACTGTGAAATGTAGATGACTCGTTAAATAATAACTGTATTAACATTCAATTACGACTCCATAGCTCCTGACAGCTTGTTGGGCGATGAGACATCCCAAGATACACAGTTTTCAATTTCTCAATCAACATAGTTATGGCATCGGGGATGAAAATTATACAATTTGTTTCCACATTGCAAAGCCATCGGTACCATGCTCAGAAGCTCAAAAGCCACAGACATCTGCTAGTGCATTTTTTGTCAACTGGCAACTTTATCTCGACTGCCGCTGCTGTTAAATACCAATCCACAGATAATCTTATCTGGGAATGGCAAGACAATGACAAAAACGCCACTGCATTGCTCAGAGACGATCGATTGAAAAAGGCCATGGATGTCGTGGAACTCGCAGTCGAATACAACGCCAATACTTACGCGTCTCTCTTGCAGTTCTGTGCAGATATAGAACCATTAACCCAAATCCATGCCCACATACTCATTCAGGGACTTGATCAAAACATTTTCTTAGCAACCAAACTGTTGACCAAGTATGCAATGTGTTACCGTTTGGAGCATTCGCGGCAAGTGTTTGACAAAATACATGAACGAGATGGTTTTTTGTGGAATATGATGATCAGGGTGTATGTCAGCAATGGTTGTTGTAAGGAAGCTCTTGGAATTTATAATAAAATGCGGCAGGCTGGCATTCAGCCCGACAATTTCACGTTCCCCTTTGTGCTCAAGGCATGTGGTACCCTTTCGGCTCTGCCAAAGGGTAACGAAATTCATGGTAATATAGTTAGTCTTGGCTTTGAATCTGATGTTTATGTGGGAAATACTCTGGTAGATATGTATGCCAAATGTGGGAGAATCGAGGATGCACGCAGAGTGTTTGATGAAATGCCCACAAGAGATTTGGTTTCATGGACAGCTATGATCACAGGGTATACCCAGAATGGGTATGGCGGGGATGCCTTAGGAGTTTATAAACAAATGCAGATGGAGAACATGAGGCCAGACCCCATTACCATGGCGAGCCTGCTTTCAGCGTGCGCACAGCTGGGAGCTCTGCAACAAGGTGAATGGATACATGATTGCATAATGAGATATGGATTTGAGCAAGATCTGTTTGTAGGGGCTGCTCTTGTGGATATGTATGCTAAATGTGGCTGTGTGGAGTATGCCCGCCAATTGTTTGAGTGGATGCCGACAACAGACTTGGTGTTGTGGAATGCGATGATGAATGGGTATGCGCTGAATGGCCATGCTAATGATGCCTTGATACTCTTTAATCGCATGAAGAAATCTGGTGTGAAGCCCAACTCGGTGACCATGGTGACCGTGCTTTCAGCTTGTGCCCAGCTAGGCTCTTTGCAGCAAGGCATACGAATCCATCATTACATATTGAGAAATACGTTCGATTCTAACGCTCCAGTTGGAAATTCACTTATAGCCATGTATGCAAAGTGTGGCAGAGTAGAGGATGCTCGTCAATTGTTCAACAAAATGCCTGAAAGAAATGTAGTGTCATGGAATGCAATGATTGCGGGATACACCTATGCTGGATATGCTGATGAGGCTTTGAGAGTGTTTCGTCAAATGCGACTGCTAGATGTCGAACCTAACTCCTCAACTATTGTGAGTGTACTTCCAGCGTGTGCCCATTTAGGAGCTCTTCAAGAGGGCAGGTCGATCCATGATTACGTAAAAGGAAGAGGGATGGAGTTAGATGTTTCTGTAGGGACTGCCCTCATAGACATGTATGCTAAGTGCGGCTGTGTAGAAATTGCACGCCAGGTGTTTGATAGTATGCCTACAAGAAATGTGGTTTCATGGAGTGCGATGATTGCTGGGTATGGAACACATGGGCATGGTAAGGATGCAATTACACTTTTTTCCCAAATGCTACATATAGGATTAAGACCGAATGAAATTACATTCATTTCTGTCTTGTCTGCATGTAGCCATGCAGGTCTAATGCATGAGGGCTTGCAATACTTTGACTGTATGAGTCGAGATTATTGCATTGCACCTGGTGCAAAACATTATGCCTGCATGGTTGATCTTCTTGGGCGAGCTGGGCAGCTCAATGAGGCATATGACTTTATTACAAACATGCCATTAGAACCTGATGCTGGTGTGTGGGGAGCATTACTTGGTGCCTGCAGAATTCATGGCAATTTTAAGCTAGCAGAACATGTAGCCGAATACATTTTTTCCTTAAAACCCAAAGGTGGTGGATACTATGTGCTATTGTCAAACATTTATGCTGCAGCTGGCAGGTGGGATGATGCAGCAAAGGTGCGAACAATGATGAAAGATAAGGGATTGAAAACAACACCGGCATGTAGCTTCATCGAGGTAAATAATGGAGTTCATTCATTTGTTGTAGGGGACCAATTACATCCTCAGTCTAAGGAAATTTATGCAAAGTTGGAGGCCTTGTTTAAACAAATGAAGGAGGCAGGTTATGTGCCGGATACAAACTTTGTGCTGCATGACGTCGAAGAGGAGATGAAAGAACACATGCTCTTCAGTCATAGTGAGAAGCTGGCCATTGCTTTTGGATTACTCAACACAAGCCCGGGAACCCCTATCCGGATAACAAAGAACCTCCGTGTGTGTGGCGACTGCCATACTGCCATTAAGTTCATCTCAAATATTGAAAGGAGAGAAATTATAATGAGAGATACAATTCGATTCCATCATTTTAAGGATGGATTATGTTCTTGTGGGGATTATTGGTGATGTAAAGAAATAATCGGATTTGCTTATTGCTTGGCTAGAGTTAACAGACCAAATCTAGGAGGAATTTAAACTTCAATGTAATCAAGAATTGGAGATTAAATGTGTTCTAAATTTGCACTATAAGAAGTGAAGGGTACAACCTAGACTTGGTGAATTTACTGAGATCATGCTTTAAGCTACCCAAACAAACTTCTTGCAGTAGATCTGGTGGTATGTTTTGGGAATTATCTGTAAATTAAAGCACTAGCTCCTGGATATCAGCCATTGTACTTTTACCCCGTTGCTATAAGCTGATTGCCTATTCTTTGTATTACTTACAGGATACATTAATGAGTCAATTGTAATGCCATGCAATTCTGAATTCTTTCAGTGAGGTTGTATAAGGAGTGCACTTCAAAATTCTGTTCACACTCTCACTTTCATTTGCTTGGAAGCTATTAAATCAATCTGAAAGATCCACAAAGTTGGAGACACTTGCTGCTCAAGGGAAGCCATTATTCCACTGATTTCATTGTCGCCTATTCCAGAATATTATTCTCTTCAACCCATATTTGTTCATTCAAGAAAATGCAGGTTTCAGGACAAATCATGCACTGACCTGTTCAATTCTTGCAGAAGGACAGAAAAGAAGAAACTGTTTGATTGATGATACAGCAGAAATGAAAAAAATGGATCCTCATTCACTTAAGAACAGTGGTTTTATTCATGGTGTAAGAATCTTTTTTGTATAGGAAGACAAGGTAGCTGCAGATGATCCATCTGCATGGGTTCATGTTAACATTTCTAATAATGGAGGCACATGTGAGACAAATGGGTGATCGGTTGTTCTGGAGCTGCAGTGAAGTGGTTTTGCTAAAGCTTCTGTGGAAGTATCCCTTTTTCCCATCATTCGGAATTTTAGATGAGCATGTTTGCATTGAGAAACGATATAGTGCATCTTTCAACAAGATATGACTTAATGTTGTTGTGCTCCTAAGGTGCGTCTCAACTACTTCAAGTTGAAAATATAACTAAAAATTGAATGACTTCCTAAACTTTTAGGATAAAGATTTTAATTTTCTTAATAAGTTCTACTTATCAAGCAATATTTTCTTGTATTTTAATTTTTTATTTTGCAGTGGCAAAGGTCAATGCTCATCTGCGTATTAGGCACCTACATTCTCATTGTGGTTGGAGTACATACCAGCTGCTTAGGAAATTTCAATCATTGCAATCATCGTGATTCATATGCGTACAATTTTGCTCTAAACAATTCTATATTTACTTTTAATAAGCTTATAAAATATTGACATATATTTTAAATGAATCATAAAAAATAAAAAGAACGAAGGCATGAAGTGACGATGAGTCTTCCTCATATCAAGCTGTATAGGTAGGTGCATAAATATCCAAGTCTTTTAACAACAAAGACTTATTGGTTAAAATTTGGTGCAAGTAGGCTTGGACTATTTTTTCCTATGCCTATGGTGCATGAGATTTGCTCGAGGATTGATGATCACTGTTCAGTTATGACAGCTTCATAAATATTGCGGGGATAAGGTGTGATTTATGAGAGCGTATACAATTTGTTGTACATGTTTACAGCTTGAGTGGGTTTAATGGTTAAAAACACATGTTTCCTTCTTCGAGGTTATAGGTTTGAATCTAGAGGGGGTAAGGTATATAGTATATACACTCAGTAGACTAAGCACTCAAATCGTTGCACAAGGCCTTTTGTCCCACAAACAAGGAGTATCATATATTAATCTGGTGTCTTTTCTATGTTGTAACCTTAGATTAGATATTATTATTACAACATGGTTATTTAATATATTAATATTACATTTATATGTTAAATGCATACCAAGTTATACCCCTCTTCAAATGATTTGGCCTTAGGTAGTAATGAACTTTTCTACTAGTGATGTTCTTCTGATTGAGGAGTATCTCCACACAAGGATTCATTACTTTGCACACCATGGAGAAGATTATTAAAATACTAATTGATGGTAGGTGGCAAAGAATAATTAATACTCATGAATGATTTATTTTAAATGCAAAAATGATTAATACTTTAAGTGAGTGAGAAACTCATGTATTATTCATGCAAATTGGAAAAATGATTAATGCTTGAAGTGAGTTTGAGAATCTCATGTATTATTCATTTAATTGTAAAAATGAGAAATTAGTTTTGTGAGAAAATCCAACTCACAAATTAGTTTCCTAATTTTAAGGGGAAATTAGTTTCCTAGTTTTAAGGAGGAAGTTAAGGGTCTCGTGAGTTGATATGGACTCTTCCTCACTTTACCACAAGTGGCTTCCTAGTCTCAAGGAGGAAGCTAAGGGTCTTCCAAGTTGGTTGAGATGTTTTTTCATTTTTGTCCTTGAGTGGTTATTAGATCCTAAATTTGTGAATCCTGTCTCCTTGAATTATGGAGATAAGGAAAACTATATAAACCTTGTATGTAAATCTCTAGGCATGAATCATTTATGGATCATCCCTTGGTGGAGAGAGAGTTCAAATGTAGTCCTTCTAGTGTCTGAATAAATGTGACTTATGTGAGAGCCTTAAGGCTGCTTTGGGTTTCATCCCTGTAAAGAGCATGTGCCACATTCTGTGAGAAGATTTCATCCCTTTCAAAGGAAGGGTAATATAGCGATTCGTATTCCAAGCAGATCCAGAGACGTAGCCAGGATGTCCTAGTGAACTTCGTTAACAACTCGATGATCTCTTGTCTCATGTGTGAATTTCTTGTCTCATGTTTTTTTATGCATGTGATTTCTTAAATATCCCTGATCCAGGTGATCTGGATATCTACTGTTGAACTACGGTTTGCCTACTGAATCTGATACTCTGGGGTTTTTTTATTGTGTTTGAGTAACTGTGTGAAGATTCTCAGTTGTTTTACATGTGTTTTCCAGTTTATTATGTGTTTAGCAGTATGAAACAATACATGTGAAATAAGGACAACATGACTCACTGATATATATATATATATATATATATATATATATAATACTAGAAAAAGTAGGAAATACAATAAAGACTGGAAGCAGATATGATAATCATCAATTAGATCTCATGGATCGTCACTGGAATACAAAATAACAGATAAGAAATAACCGTGACCGAAGAACAGGTGTTGGTCTGCGCATGCATGGATAGATTGACAAAAAGTAGTCTGGCAACTCACGATAACTGTTGTAGAATCCAGAAAACTCGCCCTGATGTCGATACCCATCGTAATGAGTTGGAAACTATCTCAAAAGATGCACCCTAGCCTCTAGACTGATCCTGATGACTGTCGGATTGAAGATCCGACCTCTGAAGCTCTGGATCTCACCCTGTGGGGGTTTACACACCCCTTGGGCTCAATGAGTGCGCCCTAGTGATTCCACCGGTGGAATATGACGATGTATAGCTCAAAATGATCGTCCTGGTCTCCTCTATAATGGGTCAGAAGAGATTCCTCAAATCTATCCCGGAATGTCCCCTAGAACCCCAAATGTGCTTCCTCTAGAGCTGGGCCCTAAATGACTGTTTTCTTCTTTCTAGAAGATTCCACTGTCGGAAGTTGATGACAAATGGCTCAATAGGTGCGCCATGGCTAGCTCTCTAATGGGTCAGAAGGAATCAGCCAAATCTGAACTGTCACAAGCGGCCACACAAACCCTCTCTCAAACACTTGCGCCCTCACTGGATGAGTTGTGCAATCACTGAACTGGATACTCCTGAATAGCACGGTGAAATACCTGGATGGCATATTCGATAGGCTAGGGTGTATCTCTCAACACCGAAACCGATCAAGGGTGGTGGTTTCCTCAATAAATCCACAAAACAACAAGGGGGTCGATTTCCTCCTCCTTTGGAAATATCTCAACATCAAATCATAACATAGCATAATGAATTAGGTTGCTTTACCCTTCCTTTATAGCTTCCCGAAACCCTAATTCATTGTTGACCTTTTCCCTCCAAGTGACTTTTACTTTATTTTATTATTCCTTGATTAAATCACTTAATTAATTAATTAACCATTTTCCTCTAAAAGTGATTTATCCATCCTGATGACTTCTTCGGCCACTGAAAGTCACTTCTCATCATCTTATCCTGTAATGTTCTTCCTCCCGATTCCGATGGGCTATTACACTAAGAGGTTTTTCCAAGTAATATGCCTGACCTTCTTAGTGAATTTAATTAAGATATGATCCATAATAACTCAAAATTACGAAAATAGTCAGAATGCAATGAAACTAAAGCCCAGTTGTGCGGAATGAATCCTGATGTTGAACGATACAAATCAGACCCAAATAAACCCCTCAATATATCCCAAAATCTCGGTCACCCCTATCTGGCTACTCGGGTAGGCATAACACTTTGAAATGTTGTAATATTATAATGTCCCAAAATGGGGACATTACAGTCCTCCATGCCGGAATATTGCTTGTCCTCAAGCAATAACTGAATCCAATTACATATGATATTGGGGTCCCATATCCACATGCGTGACACAAGGTAGACTCCCCTCAATATGTGGTCTCTCCAAATGCTCACCACGCATGACACCCACACGCTCCTGATGAGTAGAATGATCAATGGCCAAAGAATCCCAGTTAACTCCCCGAGCAACCACTCTACTCGAAACTCAACTCTATCAAATGTTGAACTACCAAGCACTCCAATCCTTGGATCCCATATCAGAATGTGAACTGCAATGCCCTGTGGAGTATAGTTCTGTAACATATCAACACCATGACTCTCCTGCAGATAACACATGGCCTCAATCCGAAATGGGTCTATCCTACCAGACCATACCAAACTCAACACGACCCCCGCTAACTTAACATGTTACTGCCATAGTGAGGTACCACAAGACCTCAACGAATCACCAGCCAGTGACGTGCTCTCCCTAATACCAAAACTCAATGGAAAATCAAAGTGACTTCCCCCTGTAAACATCCGCTCATCACCATCAGTCAATGAAATGCCCATCCCTGTAATCCCAGGGTCCCATGCCAGTCTCTGACAAGGACCATCATGTTGATGTTTCTCTACTCTGATCATGAGTGTCTGTTGAAAGTATCCATACTGGACCCTCCACTCATGGATCCTCATAAGATGAAACAAAATTTTCACCCAATGGAATCTCAGATCCCATGTCAAATTTGGAAGTTCATCACTTCTAATCCCCACTAATTGTTGGTGTGCCCTATTGGCAACTGTCGAAACCCTTCCACCCTCATTCCAATGAGAGTCTGAATATGTAGCAACCTCTGAGATATCCTCTGTCCCATGGCCCAGGATACTCTCCATCATGCCTAGGGCCTCAACTATCTGCCCCTGATGATCCACCCCTATCCTGTTGTATGCAATCAAGACACTCCTGTCAGGAGGTCTCAGCCTACCAACTCTCCATGACCCCTGCTACTGTCTAGCTCCCCCTGCGCTGCTGTCAATGATAAAAGTATCAAGAAAGGCTACCATAAATATCTGCAACCAACTGTAGGACTGGAAAGTATCACATGCTTTGGTCAATCCCAAGGAACTGACCAAAAGATCGTCCACCGACACCCATGGTAAGTAATCGCCTATACTCATCACTGAACACCAACCATCGGGTACAACAGTAGGTATCTCCACAAATTGAGGGTCAATCATTCTCCATCCATCATCACTCACGCAACTGTTGCCACAATGAAGGTGATCTCCCATATCTATATACTGTTGTAATGGAGAGGAATATCCATGCTCTACTAAGTACGTCTCCTCCTTGCAATCCAATGCATCCCCTTGAATCCCACTGTACACCTCTGTATGTCTCTGTGAATTACCACTCATCACTATATGCCCCTTCATACTCGTGTGATCTCCTGTATACACCTGCAACATCATGGATCCTGGGTGTACTACTGGGTCATCCTCTACATGAATGTCAACCAATCTTGGAACATAAATGGAAGTGTCCTCATAACTGCCCCTGGCTCTGGAATCCCCATGTGTATGTGTGTGCCCAACTGTCTCAACACCCCTCATGAAGGGTGGTCCCTGTGACCTATGGACATCCTCCTGTGTCTCTGGATCATATCTCTCCATACTCATCAATGATATTGGGTACTCCTCATGCTCCTCCCTCAACTAGTGCTCCACTGCTAAACCACCAACATCCTCTCGCAATGTGGCTGAGGGATATATCTGACTCTCTGCTGAAATAGATGTGGTGGATCTCTGTCTAATTTCCTCAAGGATCTCCTCTGATATGGACTTTGATTCCTGAAGGGTTGTTTGTGTGCCTTCCAAGAATCTTCGTGTTCTCACCAACTCATGAGTGAGTCGGTCCACCTCAATCCCCTGCTCCCTCAGTGACCTGTGGTACATCTCGCCAACCTCCAATAAGTAATCCCTATCCATCAACAACTATTGGTAGTCGGCCCTCATCGCAATCATTCTCTCCCTGAGTGTATGGAAGTCATCAATGACAAGTCCCCCATCTGAACTATCATGTGCCATCGAGGTCCTCCAATAGTAACCTGCCACCAATGCATGTGTATCATCAATGCATTTAGTGGCTATCATGATCATGTCCTCACTGACTCTCAACTGTCCTGCCAAGTGTCGTGACTCCTGGTCACAATCCTGCTGAGGTGCCACCTCATGCCTCTCACTGCTAGTGTCAACAATGGAATCCCCAACAAAACACTCCTAAAAATATAAGGCACTAAATTTCCCACTGTCTCCTGTGCTATTGAGTCCTCCTATATGCCACTGCATGCCATCACCAACTACGACACCTACCTGAATCACACCATATCCTATATGGGTAGCTGTATCCTCCTATGCACTCACTCTACTAATATCATCTGCATCTGGATCCCATACAGATGTGTCCAGACACGTGCTATGGTCATCCCGACCAATAAGGAGTGCATCCTCATCACTATGGATCGATCCTGGGAGTAAGTGTCCCAACAAGATGTCGGTCTCCACAACCTGGTCCATCAATGGAATCTCCAAGAGTGGTGACTCACTCTCCTCATACTAATAGGTATGTGTAAGGTCAACTATCTCCAAGCCATACCTCTCCTCCTGGGTCTACAGATTCATATGTCCCTTGTGTACAATCCCCACACAAGGATCCTCTACCATATCAAGAATTCCATTGATATCTTCATGTGTCGTGGCTAGCATAGGTGACTGAGAAGATGAAAAATGTGGTTCACTCATCATAGGAAGCTCATCATTCTCCATACATGACTTCCTGGAAGCTCATCATCCTCCATACATGACTTCCTGAAAGCCATGTCTACTCCCATAGGTAGGTCATCCAACCTCCTAATACACATATGAATCCTCACAAGTGTCACCACTATGTTGAAGTGTTGAATCCTCAACATTGCTTGATGAGGAAGATGTAGGACATGCGTTATCATCCTGTCCATCCAACTGTCCCTCAAATGTGCAAGAGTCACTAGCCTCCGTCTCAGTCATCTGGTTGAGATTGTAGTACATGTCTAGATTTTGTACCCCTGCTCTGGCAGTGAATTTAGATGATCCGTCAAAAGAAGGTATGGTGAGTTTACCAACTTTCTGGATGAAATCTATGTTATGCCCCTATTACTATTGTTGTCCTCCTCTCTGAGGTTTTCTGGGATGGTCCATGCCCATAAGTCCATAGTACTCGACCAATGTCATGTCATGATAGAAGTCACGACCCAATGCTGCATACTCCCTCTTGTACTCTACAATGTCTTCCACCTGAGTGGGCAGCCTGTGTGATAACGGTTGTTGTGCTATTGTTGGTGGTTCCCTCTGAAACCTAGGGAACCATGGTCTAGGAATCCTACTCGAAGATGTGTATGTGTGAGTAGGTTTCTAGGGTCTACTTCCTGCCCCCAAGTTCCCCTATGCTACATGTGGGGTTGGTGTGCCTGGGGTGTCCACTATAGCTAATCTATCAGCCAACTGTGCCAAAGACTGTGTCATGGTCTACTGACTGACTACCAAATTGTTGAGTACATGGATGAAGGCTGCCTCTGGGTCCATGGGTGCCTTACCAGTGCCCTCTGACCTCTCATATCTGTCTCCCCACATCCTCTCTGCCTTCTAGGTCACCCGCTGAACTCATCGACTTTAGTCACAGGCTGGCAGGACTAAAGCTCTGACACCACTGAAATATCATTGATCCAGGTGATCTGGATATCTACTACTGAACTACGGTTTGGCTACTGAATCTAATACTCAGGGGGTTTCTAACTGTGTTTGAGTAACTGTGTGAAGATTCTCGGTTGTTTTACATGTGTGTTCCAATTTATTATGTGTTTAGTAGTATGAAACAATACATGCGAAATAAGGACAACACAACTCACTGATATATATATAATGCTGGAAAAAGCAGGAATACAATAAAGACTAGAAGCAGATATGATAATCATTAGTTAGATCTCATGGATCGTCAATGGAATACAAAATAACAGATAAGAAATATCGATGACCATAAGAACAGGTGCTTGTCTACGCATGCACGGATAGATCGGCAAAAAACAGTCTGGCAGCTCATGGTAACTACTGTAGAATCCAGAAAACTCACCCTGGTGAAGATACCTATCAGAATGAGCTAGAAACTGTCTCAAAATATGCACTCTAGCCTCTAGACTGATCCTGATGACTATCAAACTGAAGATCCGATTTCTGAAGCTTCAGATCTCACCCCCTGGGGGTTTGCACACCTCCTAGGCTCAATGAGTGTGCCCTAGTGATTCCACCAAAGGAATCTAATGATGTATAACTCAAAACAATTGTCCTAGTCTCCTGAGCTCTATAATGRGTCAGAAGGGATTCCTTAGATCTATCCCGAAATGTCCCCTGGAACCCCAAATGTGCTTCCTCTAAAGTTGGGACCTAAATGATTGTTTTCCTCTTTTCGAAAGATTCCACAGTCAGAAACTGATGACAAATGACTCAATAGGTGCGCCCTGGCTAGCTCTCTAATGGGTCGGAAGGAATTAGCCAAATCCAAACTGTCACAAGCGACCACACAAACCCTCTCTCAAACACTTGCGCCCTCACTGGCTAAGTTGCGTAATCACTGAATTGGATACTCATGAATAGCACGGTGAAATACATGGATTTTATCTCCAATAGGCTAGGGTGTGTCTCTCAACACCGAAACTGATCAAGGGTGGTGGTTTCCTCAAGAAATCCACAAAACAACAAGGGGGTTGATTTCCTCCTCCTATGGAAATATCTCAACATCAAATCATAACATAGCATAATGAATTAGGTTGCTTTACCCTTCCTTTATAGCTTCCTGAAACCCTAATTCGTTGTTGACATTTTTCCTCCAATTGACTTTTACTTTATTTTATTATTCCTTGATTAAATCACTTAATTAATTAATTAATTAATTAATCATTTTCCTCTAGTAGTGATTTATCCATCCTGATGGTTTCTCCGGCCACTAAAAGTCACTTCTCATCATCTTATCCTGTAATGTTCTTCCTCCCGATTCCAATGAGCTATTACACTAAGAGGTTTCTCCAAGTAATATGCCCATTATGACCTTCTTAGTGAATTGAATTAAGATATGACCCATAATAACTCAAAATTATGGAAATCGTCATAATGCAACGGAACTAAAGACCAGCTGTGTGGAATGGATCTTGATGATGAACGATACAAGTCGGGCCCAATTAAACCCCTCAATATCTCTCGAACTCTCTGTCACCCCTATCTGGCTACTTGGGTAGGCATAACACTTTGAAATGTTGTAATATTATAATGTCCCAAAACGGGGACATTAAAATTTCTGCTATCATGTTCATTAAATGCATTAAGTATTGGATTATGAGTCTAACACATCCACCAAGTTAATATTCAATTTGGATTCAAGCCTTCATAAACACATATTTTCACCTTTGATGCAATCAAATTCAATAGATCAATAATTGTAAATCTGACTTTTATTAAATGGCCTAGAACAAATTCAAGTTTGGTATAAGTGTCACCTCAGTTTCAGATCAAGTGGTATTAGAGCAAGATTGACAGGGATTGCAGGTGTTGAAGACAAGATGGGAAAAACATCGAATAATGCATGGCTCAAAGAGATTGAAGAAATAAACCAATGCATCCAAGTAGAGAATGTAGAGCTCAAAAGGCTTCTACAAGTTACAAAGGATGAGAATCAAAAATTGAGACTTATGTTAGAGAAGCATGTGGAGGAACAAGTTGGAGAATGTTCCACTACAAAGGAGGCAAAAAGTCCCTCCAATACCAGATCAACTTGTGGCCATGGTAGGTATACTAATTATGGTTCTTGTCATGAAAATGTTGATAGCTGCACATATTCTCAGGATGCTCTCCAGACACTAGGTAACCAAGGTGGTTTCCTAGAAGCCGCATCTACAACTTCATCCAACCAAGAGGCAGTTGGCCAAACTTTAGGAAGTTGACAAAGTGTCACAAACAAGAATAGAGCTAAAGCATTCTCCATGTTAAATGCCTTCCCTTATTAACGATGATGCCTCTTTTGAATTTTTTGAAAGGTAGACCAAGGGCATTGGCTTGAAATCGCTGAGGAAGATGGGGTATAAAGGAGGAGGTCTTGGTATTGATGGCCAAGGCATCATTTAACCATTGGAGGTTGAAGGAAGACCGCGATATGTAGGATTGGGGTATGGTGAAAGGGAATGCTCAGAAGCAGCAGAAGCAAGGATTTTTCAAGCAAATAGATGAGATCATGACCAACACCATCTTGGGACACCAAGAATGTTGCAAAGCACTGAAAGAGAAAAGCTCTTTATAGTGAAAGCAAGACAGACATGAAGTCACACAACTATTGCGTTCATTTCCAAATGAGTGGTCACTGGATAAGGAAATGTTGGAAGCTTCACCTCGAGCTTCATGGTACACCAAGAAAGAAGCATGTACTAGAGTCTATGCAGTTGGAGGCTAGATCCTCAGATGGAAAAAAAAAATGGTCAAAAATCAAAGTTTCCATAATTCGACGAAATCAACACAAAGTCGAAGATATCGACGAGATCTTTCTAACGATGCAAACGGCACCTCAAATGGAGTCCAGATGCAAAAGTTATGGCCATCTAAAATTTTTAGAAAATAAGCAAAGCTAGCAAATTTCGTATAGTGTTGACGTCAACATTCCTGAGTTGGCAGGGGTAGAGTATGACACGTGTCCTACTAACATCAAATCGATGTCATCATGGTGACATGGAAACTCAAAAGGCTACCACGTGTCACTCGTTTTTAGGTGATTTGGCGCCTAGTTGGTCCAACTATATTTGGCCACGTGTTATGCTGATGTTGGCATGTTGACGCACCAGTGAAAATTTGGATCTGAGTAGTGGATTTTCATGGATTATGACTGAAGCCCACTTTTTTCATTAATTCATGGCACGTTTTTCAAGGTAGAGAGCTGAGAGGGGTCCATAAGTGATAGTGATGGAATTGTATGAAAGTATAATTATTTTTTCATGATTTTTCGAGACGGATTCAATGGCGCAATCTGTTTTGTGATATGAGGAGCGTAATTTCATGGCTCATGGCAGAAGCCCATTTTTGTCATTAATGCATGGCACAAACTTTGAGGGAAAGTTGTACCTTTCAAGTTATGTCAAGTTTAAAGTCAAAAGTTGCAGAATGATGAGCCGAACCTATTGGTTTTGTTTATGCCAAGATTTTAGCAACAGGTTGAGCGCCTTGGCACGAAAACCAATGTAATTTTTATGCATTTATGATTTTTGTCTCTTTTTGAAAATTGCAAAAGGATGAATGCATGTTGTAGATTCTAGTGATCTTTGAGTGCTGCATTAGGGAAAAAAAATATGAATTATTGTAGTAAATTCATTGTTTGAGCCTTGCACGCAAACCGAGATGGTGTAGAAAGAGTCCATTTTGACACTTCGACAAAGTAGTCATGTTTACAACCAAAAGTCTCAAAATTGCGAGACGAGTATGATGATGATGGAATTTTCCTTGTTTATTATGTGCACATGTTTGTAATGGGGGTTTTTAAAAACCATAGAGTTGCCACTAGTGCACATTTGGGGGTATTCGCCTTAATGTTAATGATGCAAAAGGTTATAAGTAGCCACTCTTGAAAGTGATGATGAGAGTGAGAGATATTTTTTTCTATGCCTAAACCTTGTAAGCATTGTCGACAACGTTGTAATGGATCTTGTAGCCACTGTTAACTGAGAGGCATTTTTTTTCCTAGGCCTGTTTTGACAACATTGTAATGGGTCTTATAGCCACTATTGAGTGAGAGACATTATTTTGCCTAAGGTCTGTCTTGATAATCATTGTAAACTTGTCCATGAGTGTTTTATAAACTCCTGGAAGGTATGGTACTTCTTTGAAAAGTTGTAATCCATGTATTGTCATCTAAAAATTTGCATTGATGCAAGTGTCAACATTGACATCCTCATTTTGAGGTACAAAGGTGAAGGAGAAGAAAGGTGCATCCTTTCAGAGACATTTGTTATGTAGATAAGGGAATCAACTACAGATTTGCATTGGTGCAAGTGTCGACATCGACATCCTCATTTCGAAGTACAAAGGGGAAGGAAAAGAAGGGTTCGGATTTTCAAAGACATTTGTTATACAGATCAGAGAATCAACTACATATTCGCATTGGTTCAAGTGTTGGCATCGTCATCCTCATTATGAGGCACAAAGGTGAAGGAAAAGAGGGGCATGGCATTTCAAAGACATTTGTTATGTAGATAGAGTAGTGGGGAAGTGCATCATGGAGTGTAAGACTCTTCCTAGAATCTGGTTGCATAGATTCAAGTCATTGTTTCTCTCTATACTTTTGGAGGACCAAAAGTGGTTTTTTGTGGGGAGGTATGATCCAGGAGGATCTCCACACAAGGATTCATTACTTTGCACATCATGGAAAAGATCATTAAAATATTATTTGATGGTAGGTGGAAAAGAATAATTAATAACCATGAATGATTTATTTAAAATGTAAAAATGATTAATACTTTAAGTGAGTGAGAAACTCATGTATTATTCATGCAAATTGGAAAAATGATTAATGCTTGAAGCGAGTTTGATAATATCACTTATTATTCATTTAATTGTAAAAATGAAAAATTAGTTTTGTGAGAAAATCCAACTCACAAATTAGTTTCCTAATTTTAAGGGGAAATTAGTTTTCTAGTTTTAAGGAGGAAGTTAAGGGTCTCATGAGTTGGTCTGGACTCTTCCTCACTTTACCAAATGTGGTTTTCTAGTTTCAAGGAGGAAGTTGAGGGTCTTCCAAGTTGGTTGAGATTCTTTCTCATTTTTGTCCTTGAGTGGTTATTAGATCCTAAAATTGTGGATCTTGTCTCATTGAATTATGGACTTAAGGAAAAATATATAAACCCCTTATGTAAATCTGTAGGAATGAATACTTTATGGATCATCTCTTGGTGGAGAGAGAGATCAAATGTAGTCCTTCTAGTGTCTGAAGAAATGTCTCTTATGTGAGAGCCTTAAGTTTTCTCTGAGTTTCATCCCTATAAAGAGCATGTACCAAATTTTGGGAGAATATTTTATCCCTTTCAAAGGAAGGATAATATGGTGACTTGTATTCCAAGTGGATCTGGAGACATAGACAAGATGTCTTGGTAAACTCTGTTAACAACTCGTTGATCTCTTTCCTCGTGTGTAAATTTCTTGTCTCATGTTTTCTTATGCATGTGATTTATGCTATCATGTTCATTAAATGCATTAAGTATTGGATTATGAGACTAACACATCCACCAAGTTAATATTCAACTTGGATTCAAGCCTTTATAAGCACATATTTTCACCTTTGATGCAATCAAGTTCAATAGATCACCAATTATAAATATGACCTTTATTAAGTGGCCTAAAACCAATTCAAGTTTGGTATCAATATCACCCTGGTTTCAGATCATCATCTCTTGATGAGCATAGAGAATATTGTGAATGCTCTTGGCACATCCATTTATACTTTCTTAGGAACATGCAAAACAACATTATTTCATATTTCCCTTTGAGTATCATTTCGATTGGTTAATGACTATCTCTTTTTGATAAGATGATATGATTTTTTGCAAGGTGTGCATTGCAAGGGGTTTATTACTTAAAGTATGTAATGACGTATCATTAATTTGAAAGATATGGCGTGGCACACCTGCCCTTGTGCACTTCATTTAAAACTGGGTACCCACTTTACTAAAACTTAAATTCTCCCATAAAATTCTTAATTACCAACTAAACGTTATATTGGGTCTTCTATATGCATAATTTAAATCATGCACAAACACAAACTTGAGACTCCATGTAAAATTCACTAAATTCATTCAAATGTTTAGAATTCACCCAAAATGCATAAATTACATAATTGCATAATTCATTTAACCATGGAATTCATAACAATGAATGTCTACATTGTTGGACACACCTACCACACTTAGAGGGGGGGGGGG
>JASDQU010307139.1:85286-96484 GCA_032191745.1 Picea mariana
CTCGGTCATATAGACTTGGGGTCACCCATTCCACCTCTAGTACCACAATGTCTACTAGACCTTATCCTTGTAACGAAATTGGAAGTTTATACCCATACCCATTAAGGACCATCACCCTTGATTGGGATCAACTTATCCAAGCACGACAATAATCTTCTACCATATTTCAAATATGGGTCATCATTAAAATATTTACACTTTATCGGTGTATAATAGATGATGGGGCATCCTCATGTATTATTTCCTCATCAACTTGGAAACAACTAGGCTGCCCTACTCTTATCCCATCAATGACTGAGTTAATATCCTTTGATGGTAGAATTTGTTCCCCTTTATGAATCTTACCTAATCTCCCCATTGAGTTAGGTGGTAAGACAGTTTTGATCAATGTTTCTCTCATGAATGGTCATATGGATTACAATATTATCCTAGGCCATGATTTCATCTATACCATGAATGCTTTAGTATCTTCACTCTTTCAAATCATGATATTCCCACATGAGGGATGAATCATTACCATCGACCAACTCTCCTACATTGATCCCCCACCACATTATTCTCATAATAGAATCTCACATAATGTTGCTCAAATTGAGTCCATGCACTATGTGTCCACTACCACTAGTCATGCATAATCCACTCCCCTTAAAAAGGATACCATGCCTATAGAACCACCTCCTCACCACTTGGGTTTGGAGGCTGGGTGGATTCATTCACCCTTGGGGTCATTCATGCATGTTTATTCCCCAAACCCAAAAGAAACCATGAAATATAAACTACATTCTTCCCATAGGACGAAGCATTCTTTGATGCCATTACTTCTTTCAGTGATTATAGTGATAACCTCCATCTAGGTTCTCCTACCCACTACTAGAAGGGTCATAAAAATCCAATCAGTGTACCCTTTGATGTTATCTCCCTTTGTAAGGTCATTACTTCCTCTCAAACAAGATCATATCTTATCACTGACAGGGATATCAGGGACTCTAGTTCCATGATGACCAATCATGCCCATATAGGATATTTTTCCACATAGTTTAAAGTCACAAACCCCCCAATAGATATTACACAAAATAATGGATCTGATACATTGTTTCATATCCTCTTTTGTGGATGTCCAACGTTAAACTTCCTAATGTTATACATTTGGTCCATCATCTTGGGTATTTGACAACGACCCTCCCCCCATTCCTCATGTCATAATACAGGGGGCAGTACTACTTCCCACCTTGGTCTCATAAGACCTAGCTCTCGACACAACACCAACCAACAATATACCCTTTGTAGGGACCCTCATACCACCACATTGTGTCCAGTTCCCCCAGACATCATGCAATTACAAGCCACATGGCCTAATTAGAATGATCCACCAAGATAGTTTCATTACTTATTGTGACAAGGCCCTTGGTCATTTTTATTTACCCCCATAATGGAAACACAACCTCCTTCAGGGAGTGCCTTTTCCAAGAACCCATTGTTCCATGGCCTTCTTCAAGGAGTTCCTTTTTTAGGAACCCATTATTCCTTGACCTTCCTTAAGGAGGGACTTGTTCAGAAACCCATGGTTCCCTGGCCTCCTTCAGGGAGTGCCTTTTCCAGTAACTCATTTTTCGTGGCCTCCCTTAGGGAGGGCCTTGTTCATGAACTCATGGGAGTTCCTTTTTCAGGAACCAATCATTCCACGGCCTCCCTTAGGGAGTGGCTTGTTAAAGAACACATGGTTCCTTTGCCTCCTTCAATGACTTCCTTTTCCAGGAACCCATTGTTCCTTGGCCTCCCTTAGGGAATGCCTTGTTCAGGAACCCATGGTCCCCTGGTGATAAAAAAGGATATAAGGAATTCTCACAAAGGTCTAGGAGGATCCAAAATTCTCATAGAGGTCCTAGGGGATCCATAAATTCTTAAAATTAAATTATCTCAAATATTCTCTAAAATGACATCATTGCAAAGAGCTCGTCATTAGCTTTCCAACAGTGAAAATGGTGCCTCAATTGGAGCTCGTATGAAAAATATATAAACAATCAAGTTCCATTCAACTCAGGTCAAAGGTCAAAGTATAAGGAAAATAAAGAGGTTATGTTGTTAGCATCGAAAGTCACTCCTGGATTGCTTGCAGGAGCAGAGCCCGACACCCATCAGTTTTATGTCACGATAGTTTTAATGGGATGATCAAATGGAGGTAAAGACTTGAGGAGATATCATTCTAACTCAGGAACTGGGTCTAGCATGTATGGGACAAAGGAGGTCTTGATCTAACTTCAGCCAGTGAGTTAATTAAAAGATGAGCAGGGGGAAGACTTGGTAAGAAAGGTGAACAAACAACTTCAGGCAACAGGCTTTTAGCGGTTTGCAGAAGAAAGACTCTGAATGCAAGATCCTCTTGGTTCAGGGTCTCAAGAAACTGAAAAGGGGACTTGACTGGATCCTCCAATTCCAAGTCGCTCAGTGTCTAGAAAATCACAGGGACTGATTAGAAACAACGTAACTGCTACAGTGATCCAACCTACATCATCCTATAACAGCTACAACCCGACTGGATCCTCCAATTCCGAGTTGTTCTAACACAGTGTAAACAGAGACGTGAAAGAAACTAGCATTCATAAGACAAGAAGTCTCAAAATTTCATACATAACCAGAGTATCAGTGCTTCATTAAAACTTTACAACCGGGAGCTCTGCTCAACCATTGATAGATATCAAAATGACGAAAACGCCTACATATACTCAAAACAATAAAAGCGACAAAATCGAGACGCTGCATTAAACACATTGCGTTTGCATGGCTACTGACAATCTGCAGTTGTCGTCTCTGAATGATCATGCAACTTATGGCAGACGCAATCGAGTTCCTGACAGTTCTGTGGGTGAATCGACGTGCCTTCAATTTGTTGCCGGACTTTTCCATTATGGAGGAGGCGATGTCTAACCACCACCAACTACTTCAATAACTGCTTCATTGGGATTGAGGATGACCCAGCCAACTCGACACTTCTGCGACGTGGAAGACCCTTTGTGCTGCCACCTGGATCAGCTGAACGGCTTGGTGGATAGGCGTGGAGGCCAATGCAAAGGATGGGGCGCATAATGGGAGTGGTGGCACCAGAACTATGTGGGTGTGATCAGAAGTAACGAGGTGTGAGAGGGGCGATAGAGGAAGACACATGGTGGAAGACAATAGACGGAGGGGGCAGGAGATGAGATATAATGGGCACACTTTAGTGGGAGGCTAATGTGGAAAGGAGCAGAACACATGGCAGGTGGTGAGTGGATGGTGCGATGGACTAAAAGAGTGGAGATGGGGGGACACCTGGCAACTAGGGAAAAGGGCCCATGTCGATTAAAACATAGTAGCTGAGGAGGATGGGATCACCTGAGCACCATTGATCCAGGCGCTTTGATCTCGACCATTGGGAAGATGCGCGCCTGATTCTGGACCCCCCCCCTCCGCTTAAAGGTAGAAAGGTGGGGGGGTCCGGAATCACCTTGAGCGTCGTTGATCCGGGTGCTTTGACCTCGACCGCTGAAGAGTTGCACGCTTGATTCCGGACCCCCCCCCTTCTGCTTAAAGGTAGAAAGGCCGGGGGGCTCCAGAATCCGATGCGCACTGTTGATCCAGGCGCGCGAAATCCTACCGTCCAGAATTGATTTCCATTTAAACACGGATGCATTTGCATCCTGAACTTAGGACAAGTGGGTTTTTTACCCACTCCTTCGCATTCTAACCCCCCTTACCAGAAATATCGCTAACATTTGGCTCCATGGGGGATAGAGTCGTCCCTGCGATGCTCTAAGAACACTTTTGCAGATTCAGTGCCTTGTTGTTGGGCTATGGAGTCATTTATTAAGCTGAAAACAAAAACAATATTTACAAAAACAAAGAGCCGACTGCGGCTCACAAAAAACATTTTTTCAAGAAATTCCCATTCACTGGACCACTAAAAACTTCTTCGCCTTCCAGATCCTACAACCTGTAAGTGTTGTTTGAGAATACTTCAAGGATATTGAAAGGCCCAAACCAAAGGGCATCAAACTTGATGTGCTTGCCCCTGTCCTGCCTGGGTGCATCCCATTTGAGCACCAGATCACCCTGCTCAAATTATTTCTTTCTTCCCTTCCTGTCAAAAGCCTGCTTGATCTTCTGTTGATGATCATAGGCTCTGTTCATGATATGCTCTCTAATCTGCTGCACTTCCACCATCTGACGAATCCTTCTGACCATATTGTCAGGCTCTCCTTCAAGGTCCTGGAGGAATTTTGCCACAGGTAAGGTGAGCTAAGTAGGGAAAACGGCCTCTGTTCTGTAAACAAGTTGCAAATGTGAGATTCCCAAGGACTTCTTGGTTTTCACCCGATCAACCCATAGAGAAAATTTTAGCTTTCAAATCCCAGGCCCTTTTATTGTCTTCCAGCAATTTCTTAATGAGCTTGATCAGGCTTTTATTGGAAGACTCCGCCAGTCCATTTCCTTGAGAATAATAAGGAGTAGAGTGACTCAATGAGATCTCATACTGTTCACAGAACTTAACCAGAGGCTCAGACCTGAATGGGGCGGCGTTTTCAGTGACAATTTTGTCGGGGCAGCCAAATCTAGCTATGATATCTCCTAGGAAGCTGATAATCACTTTGTGGGAAGTGCTCCTGGTGGGGACAACTTCTATCCATTTGGTGAAATAATATGTCGTAGTCAGAATCCATCTGTGTTGGCCACTCGAGGGAGGATGAATTTCTCCGATGAAGTCCAATCCCCACTACTGAAAGGGTGCTGAAACTACTACAGGCTTTAACGGTAGAGATTTGAGCTGTTTCTTTCCTGAGAACTTCTAGCATTTGATGCAAGCTCTGATTTCTCTGCAGACATCAGGGAATAAAGTGGGCCAGTAATACCCAAATCGGAGGATCTTATGGGCTGTGGTCTTCCAGAAATGATTCCCCCCACAAAGGCCACTGTAGAAATCAAATGTAGCCTGCTGAGCTTCTTGTGGGCTCAGGCACCTTAGGAATACCCCTAAAGGGTCTTTCCAGTACAAGGTTTGGTCAATGAGGCAATACCTTACCGTTTTGAGCTTTAAATCTCTTGCCTTGCTCTTTTCCATTCCATCAGGAGGCCTTGATTCTTGTAGAAAATAAAATATATCCTTGTACCAGGCACATGCTTCTAGTGATAGGGCACTCTAGAAATGCTCGTCGGATGACTCAGCTTGCTCGTTGATGAAGTTAATTCCCAAGGCTCTGCAATTGGATTCGGCCAGCAACTTGGCTAAACCCTGCCCCTTTATCAATTTGGTGGGTTTAACCTCCAGATCAAATTACAGGATTTTGGCAATCCATTTACCCCTTCTCCTGTCTATGTCAGGTTGTACGAGTATGTCCTTCACAGAGGCAGAAGGAACGTACGCGGTGATCTTTGAGTGCAAGACATAGACTCTGAAAGATTTGAGGGCTTTCACCAAGGCATAAACCTATTTTTCCATGATCTCGTATCAGAGTTCTGCATCTCTCAATGCTTTTATAAAGAAGGCAATAGGTTGCTCTTTCCCTTGCTCATTTTTTTGCAACAAGACTGCAGCTACTGTATCACAAGAAGCAAAAGAAAAAATCAGGAAATCATTAGAATAATCGGGACTGATTAGCATAAGCGCCTCAGTCAATGCCTTCTTTATTTGGACAAAAGATTCCCTGGGTTCAGAAGTCCATTTCACTTCATTTCCCTTCTTGAGCATGGTTGTGATGTGTTTCACCAACTCAGCAAAATTTGAGACAAATCTCCTCAGAAAATTTATCTTCCCCAAAAATGCCTGAACTTCCTTCTTATATCGGGGAAGTGACAGGGTCTGAAGCGCTTCCACTCTACTAGGGTCAATCCTTACTCCCTCTGCTGACACTATATGGCCTAATAGCTTCCCTTCCTTCATAGCGAACAAATATTTCTTGGGGTTTAAAGATAGGCCAAACCTTCGACACTTCAGGAAAACCCTCTTCAAGTGGCAACAATGCTCCTTGTCTGTCCTGGAGAAGATCGTGATGTCATCTAAATAGATTACCACGAATTGGTATTTTTCCCCAATGAAGGCTATGTCCATGGCTCGCTGAAATGTTTCTTCTACATTCATGAGTCTGAAAGGCATTTTGGCATACATGAATGTGCCCCAAGGAGTGATGAAGGCCATTTTTTCACTATCCTCAGGCATGACTGATATCTGATTGTAACCAGAGAAGCCATCAATCATGGATATTCTAGATGCACCAGTGACCTTCTGCAATATGTGCTCCATGTTGGGTAGGGGATAATTGTCTTTCCTTGAGCTCCTGTTCAGGTTCCTGAAATCAACACAGAGTCTGATTTCGCCACTCTTCTTCCTTACTGGGACAAAATTGGCCACCCAATCGGAATATCTCAAGGGGACGATGATTTGGGCATCTAGCATCTTCTTCACTTCTTTTTCCATGACAGGTAGCAACATGGGATTTATCTACCTCAGCTTCTTCTTGAATGGATTAGCCTCTTCTTTCAGTGGGATCTTGTGCTCAATGACCGATGTGTCATATGTCTTGAGGTCTTCGTAGGTCCATGCAAACACATCAGCAAACTCTCTCAACAACTCAGTATATTCAATCCTCTGTTCCTTGGTCAAACTCCTTGACATCTTGACAAACTTAGGCTCCTCTGGTGTGCCAATGTTGCACTCAGCTATGTCAGCATCATCACCTGAAACTCTCCCTTTTACCGCCACATCATTCCCATCGAACAATCATTCTAATGGGACTAGTCCCCTTGGAATGTGATTGCTAGGCAACTAAATAATGTCATGCTTTGCTATTTTACTCAACAACTCGCCCCCATCCAACCTTTCCTCAGAGATGGAATCTTGGTCAATATGCAGCTCTGAAAACTCCTCGATAGTCTCCAAGAACTTCTTGATCTCAAGATCATCCTCAAACACCTTCTAATGCTTGACATTGTCAGGTATGGAGGGCCTATATTTTACTTCTACCTCATACCTAAGCTTGGGCGGCAAGGGTACTTTGAAATTTCTTGCTGATGTAGCCAAGGAATTTGCCACTATGTTTTCTTCTCTTGGAATGAAAGAAATGTTAAACGTTGAGAAGAAACTGTCAATTAGGTCCCATACCTCATTTCTATAACTTCTGAGTCGAGGATGCTTGGCCTGATAAGTGCTTCGGATCTGCTAGACTACTAATTCGGCATCTCCGAGCACTGCTACCTCTTGAATTCCCATTTCCCTTATGGCTCTTAATCGTAGGATAAGAGCTTCATACTCTGCCACATTGTTAGTGGTTTCGAACTCCAGCTTATATGACAGGGGTATGGTCTTCTGAGCAGGAGACACAAAAACCACCCCAGCTCCAGCGCCTTCTCGGGAACAGGCTCCATCAAAAAACATTTTCTAGATTGGGGTGATGGAGGGAGGAACTTCAGGGGAAATAGTGGGCTGCTTTCTGAGCTTCAGAGGAGGCTCAGGGGCATGGGTGAGCTGCAGTAAACTGGAGCCTAAATCTGTGTCCAAGGCAAAGATGGGATGATTGGTAGGGTTGGCTTCATCACTGATTATGTAGGCCAGTTGGGCTTCCCTGTATAGTCTTCTGTGCTCTCCTCCGAACACTGGGATAATAGCATACATGAGTTCCATCTGCAAGGTTCCCCCAAGTCTTTTTATCCAAGATCTTGACAACAACATACCGAACTTGGGAGGAACGTCGACCACTACGATATCCATGACCACACTTTTCATGGGCAGTTGAAACAAGGTCACAACCAAGTCTTTAATAACTCCAAGACACTGAACTCTCCTGGAGTCAAATGAATAGAGGTCATGATAGGCTCGGGTGACTTCTAGTCCTAACTCTTCCATGAGGGTTTTGGGCATGAGGTTGTGAGAAGCCCCAGAATCCATTAAGAAGTTGTGCAACAATTTTTCATGTATGTTCAGGGATGTGTAGAAGGGAGGGGATGAATCATCTCTATCTTCTACCATGGGACCTAGGACCACAGCCGTCTTTTCATCTTGGATATTTATGGAGTCGGTGGGAAGGCATGAGGCTTTAGACTGTAAAATCTCATAGAAACATTTTTTAAATTCTTCATGTTTGATTAGCTCGGTGAGGGGCACAGGGATTCTAATCTTTTGAATTTCATGTTCAAAATTAAAAGAAGATGTAGGCTTTGGAATTTCTCTTATTTCAGGAACATGATTCTGGATAGTAGGAGAGGGGGTTTGGGCCTTCTTACCTCTATGAGATTTTGCTACTTGATTAGCAGGATTCTCTGTTCTAGTGGACTGCTCAGGAACATCAGGTGTCACTGCCTTTTTGTCGGGCCTCAGGTTGTACCTGCCTCGGCCGCCACTAGCCTTGTCTCCCTTGCTCAATTCATTTAGCTGACTATCCATGAGAGACTCCTCATATGCTGATTGAGTCAGATGAGGAAAATGGGGAGTCTCTCCGAAGCAATGGATCTTAGGCTCAAGCTCGTCTTCTTCCCCTTCTTCATCTTCGACCACAAAAATTTTCTGTAAAGGGGCCTAAATTCTTTGGTCTTCTCTGTCTCTTCCCCTTTCTCTATGCATAATTGGGGGAGCGATACTGTTTGGCCTCCTAAAACCCCCTTTGATTTTGGTGTTTTGAGGGCCCTTGTTCATTTGCTTCCTTTCCACCTTCAGTCTCTCCATCTCTTCAGACAGGAACTTCATCATCTGGGTCAGTTCATCCACTTGAGTGTGGGGCAACGATGGGCCGGAAGTTGAGGCTTTAGACTTTCCCTTTCTTCTGTCTGTGTCAGCCTTGCTCCTCAGTATGTCAGCTGCTAATATTTTTTATTCCACTTCTATGGCCGCATATTTCATTTGAGCTAAGGAGGTGGCTCTTCTTTCCCTCAATTAAAGGAAGAAATCAGGGCCAAATGCACCAGCATAGGAAATTTGGGCAGAGGCTTCTGAGGGATTTATCTCTGTAGGAATCTTATTATACATTTTATTGAATCTTTTGGAGAAGTCAGAGACAGACTCTCCTTACATTTTCTTCAGAGACCCAAACTCTATCATGTAATACATGAAATCCTTCCTATCTCCCCACTGCCTCAAGAAAACATTATCCAGGGCTTCAATTCCAACAATAGATCCAGGGGCCAATCCTCTAAACCATTTCCTCACCTCGCCATCCAGACGTCTTCATTTTCAATATTCAGGTTGTCTGCATAAATGTAGAAAGCATCCAGATGCTCTTCTGCAGTTATGTCCCCTTCTCCAGTGAACTTGGGCATGTATTTCAGGTAGTCTCCAGTAGGGAGAGGATTCATAGGATGGGGTAGGATTAAGGGAGCATATCTAGCAGCGATTATGGCATCCATTCTACTCAGAGGGGGATTAGCACCAGCCATAGGAATATTAGGTGGAGGATAACTAGGAGGAGAAGGGGTTCATGAAGGGGCTATCGGGGATGAGTCTCGAAGTGGAGTGGGGAACAAGAGAGGATTCAAGGAGAAAGCTAACGAGTTCAAGTCAGTAGGTGTTCCTCTTTCTGCAAGAGTGGGGAAATCTTATGTAGTCCCGGGTCTATGCCAAGGAACAACTTCAGTAGAAAGGGGAGTGACAAGGATTTCTCCCTCCAATCCCAGATCAGGAGGGGACAAATCCACAAGAACACTCCCAAAATTCAAGAAACGGGAAACCTCTGAAGGAGGTCTATTAAGAAACTAAGGAGGAGAAAAAGGAGTTCTCACAGAAGGAGATGGCAAATTACCCGTTTCGGCGATGGAAACTTCTTCTGCAGAGCTCTTTCCTCTTCTGAGAACCACCTCTGGGTTAGCTTCAGGTGTAGCTAGAGGCAGCTGTGGATGAGACCGCGTGTGTCTACCTCTGAAAGCCACAATTAATAGAAAAGGGTCTCCCCAGTGGAGTCATCACAATGGAGTCACCAGGTGCATAGCAACAATCTTGATAACTATGATATCTGATGCACCTTTAGAATCAGTTGATCGTTTTCGTTCAATCCTGGGGAAAATATTCAACTTTGTCCTCGGCAACGACGCCAGAAATGTTAGCATCAGAAGTCACTCTTGGATTTCTTGCAGGAGTAGAGCCTGACACCCATCAGTTTTATGTCACGATAGTTTTAACGGGATGATCAAATGGAGGTAAAGACTTGAGGAGATATCATTCTAACTCAGGAACTGGGTCTAGCATGTATGGGACAAAGGAGGTCTTGATCTAATTTCAGCCAGTGAGTTAATTAAAAGATGAGCAGGTGGAAGACTTGGTAAGAAAGGTGAACAAACAAATTCAGGCAACAGGATTTCAGTAGTTTGCAGAAGAAAGACTCTGAATGCAAGATCCCCTTGGTTCAGGGTCTCAAGAAACTGAAAAGGGGACTTGACTGGATCCTCCAATTCCAAGTCGTTCAGTGTCTAGAAAATCACAGGGACTGATTAGAAACAACATAGCTGCTACAGTGATCCAACCTACATCATCCTATAACAACTACAACCCGACTGGATCCTCCAATTCCAAGCTTTTCTAACACAGTGTAAATAGAGACGTGAAAGAAACTGGCATTCATAAGACAAGAAGTCTCAAAAGTTCATACATAACCAGAGTATCAGTGCTTCATTAAAACTTTACAACCAAGAGTTCTGCTCAACCATTGATAGATACCAAAATGGAGAAAACGCCTACATATACTCAAAACAATAACAACGACAAAATCGAGACGCTGCATTAAACACATTGCGTCTGCATGGCTACTAACAATCTGCAGCTGTCATATCTGAATGATCGTGCAACTTATGGCAGACGCAATCGAGTTCCTGACAGTTCCGTGGGTGAATCGACGTGCCTTCAATTTTTTGCCGGAATTTTCCATTATGGCGGAGGCGATGTCTAACCACCACCAACTACTTCAATAACTGCTTCATTGGGATTGAGGATGGCCCGGCCAACTCGGCACTTCTACGATGTGGAAGACCCTTTGCGCTGCCACCTGGATCAGCTGAATGGCCTGGTGGATAGGCGTGGAGGCCGATGTGAAGGATGGGGCGCATAATGGGAGTGGTGGCACCAGAACTATGCGGGTGTGATTAGAAGTAACGAGGTGTGAGAGGGGAGATAGAGGAAGACACATGGTGGAAGACAATAGGCGGAGGGGGTAGGAGATGAGATATAATGGGCACACTGTAGTGGGAGGCTA
>JASDQU010307139.1:100258-113349 GCA_032191745.1 Picea mariana
GGGAAACCTCTGAAGGAGGTCTATTAAGAAACTAAGGAGGAGAAAAAGGAGTTCTCACAGAAGGAGATGGCAAATTACCCGTTTCGGCGATGGAAACTTCTTCTGCAGAGCTCTTTCCTCTTCTGAGAACCACCTCTGGGTTAGCTTCAGGTGTAGCTAGAGGCAGCTGTGGATGAGACCGCGTGTGTCTACCTCTGAAAGCCACAATTAATAGAAAAGGGTCTCCCCAGTGGAGTCATCACAATGGAGTCACCAGGTGCATAGCAACAATCTTGATAACTATGATATCTGATGCACCTTTAGAATCAGTTGATCGTTTTCGTTCAATCCTGGGGAAAATATTCAACTTTGTCCTCGGCAACGACGCCAGAAATGTTAGCATCAGAAGTCACTCTTGGATTTCTTGCAGGAGTAGAGCCTGACACCCATCAGTTTTATGTCACGATAGTTTTAACGGGATGATCAAATGGAGGTAAAGACTTGAGGAGATATCATTCTAACTCAGGAACTGGGTCTAGCATGTATGGGACAAAGGAGGTCTTGATCTAATTTCAGCCAGTGAGTTAATTAAAAGATGAGCAGGTGGAAGACTTGGTAAGAAAGGTGAACAAACAAATTCAGGCAACAGGATTTCAGTAGTTTGCAGAAGAAAGACTCTGAATGCAAGATCCCCTTGGTTCAGGGTCTCAAGAAACTGAAAAGGGGACTTGACTGGATCCTCCAATTCCAAGTCGTTCAGTGTCTAGAAAATCACAGGGACTGATTAGAAACAACATAGCTGCTACAGTGATCCAACCTACATCATCCTATAACAACTACAACCCGACTGGATCCTCCAATTCCAAGCTTTTCTAACACAGTGTAAATAGAGACGTGAAAGAAACTGGCATTCATAAGACAAGAAGTCTCAAAAGTTCATACATAACCAGAGTATCAGTGCTTCATTAAAACTTTACAACCAAGAGTTCTGCTCAACCATTGATAGATACCAAAATGGAGAAAACGCCTACATATACTCAAAACAATAACAACGACAAAATCGAGACGCTGCATTAAACACATTGCGTCTGCATGGCTACTAACAATCTGCAGCTGTCATATCTGAATGATCGTGCAACTTATGGCAGACGCAATCGAGTTCCTGACAGTTCCGTGGGTGAATCGACGTGCCTTCAATTTTTTGCCGGAATTTTCCATTATGGCGGAGGCGATGTCTAACCACCACCAACTACTTCAATAACTGCTTCATTGGGATTGAGGATGGCCCGGCCAACTCGGCACTTCTACGATGTGGAAGACCCTTTGCGCTGCCACCTGGATCAGCTGAATGGCCTGGTGGATAGGCGTGGAGGCCGATGTGAAGGATGGGGCGCATAATGGGAGTGGTGGCACCAGAACTATGCGGGTGTGATTAGAAGTAACGAGGTGTGAGAGGGGAGATAGAGGAAGACACATGGTGGAAGACAATAGGCGGAGGGGGTAGGAGATGAGATATAATGGGCACACTGTAGTGGGAGGCTAACGTGGAAAGGAGCGGAACACGTGGCAGGTGGTGAGCGGATGGTGCGATGGACTAAAAGAGTGGAGATGGGGGGACACCTAACAACTAGGGAAAAGGGCCCATGTCGATTAAAACAGAGTAGCTGAGGAGGATGGGATCGCCTGAGCACCGTTGATCCGGGCACTTTGATCTTGACCGCTGGGAATATGCGCACCTGATTCCAGACCCCCCCCCGCCGCTTAAAGGTAGAAAGGCGTGGGGGGTCCGGAATCGCCTTGAGCATCGTTGATCCGGGTACTTTGATCTCGATCGTTGAAGAGGTGCACCCCCGATTCCGGACCCCCCCCCTTCCGCTTAAAGGTAGAAAGGCGGGGGGGGCTCCAGAATCCGATGCGCGCAAAATCCTACCGTCCAGAATTGATTTCCATTTAAACACGGACGCATTTGCATCCCGAACTTAGGACAAGTGGGTTTTTTACCCACTCCTTCGCATTCTAACCCCCCTTACCAGAAATATCGCTAACAGACATGTGTCACCACTATAAGGGTGACACGTGGTACCTACTTGGAAGCTAACTGGGAAAGGTATAGGTGGATCAATCATCGATTGACAAGTGGCAGATAATTGGTGCAATCCTAATTTGACATGTGGTGTTGGAAGAGCCAATGAGAGGCCACCAAGTGGTGACCCCCCATTGGCCAATATTGGCTAGTGAATATCAAAAGTTATGAAGTAAAAAAGGTTCAACCCCTTGACATCCATAGCCACCAAAGTCTTAACAAAGCCCACTTTACCAATGCATTACCACATGTTACTTGATAACTATATGAAAAACAATATATAAAATTTTATGCAAAGTTTCATTTTGGTGGCTAAAGGGCCGAGGGCCTAAGCCATCGACCCTTGTCCCCGGTCCATTTCCATACCACATGACCCATACCATTCGTGGAAGGGACTATCTCCACAATTCCCACACGAGCTACACTTATATATATATTGGCTTTGTTAAGACTTTGGTGGCTATGGATGTCAAGGGGTCGAACCTTTTTTACTTCATAACTTTTGATATTCACTAGCCAATATTGGCCAATGGGGGGTCGCCACTTGGTGGCCTCTCATTGCCTCTTCCAACACCACATGTCAAATTAGGATTGAACCAATTATCTTCCACTTGTCAATCGATGATTGATCCACCTATACCTTTCCCATTTAGCTTCCAAGTAGGTACCACATGTCACCCTTATAGTGGTGACACACGTTTGTTAGCGATATTTCTGGTAAGGGCAGTTAGAATGCGAAGGAGTGGGTACAAAACCCACTTGTCCTAAGTTCGGGATGCAAATGCATCCGTTTTTAAATGGAAATCAATTCTGGACGGCAGGATTTCGCGCGCCCAGATCAACGACGCACATTGAATTCCAGAGCCCCCCCACCTTTCTACCTTTAAGAGGAAGGGGGGGGGTCTGGAATCGGGGGTGCACCTTTTCAGTGGTCGAGATCAAAGTGCCTGGATCAACGGTGCTCAAGGCGATTCCAGAACCCCCTTGCCTTTCTACCTTTAATCAGAGGGGGGGGGGGTCCGGAATCAGGCGCGCATCTTCCCAACGGTCGAGATCAAAGCGCCTGGATCAATGGCGCTCAGGCGATCCCATCCTCCTTAGCTACTCTGTTTTAATCGATGCGGGCCCTTTTCCCTGGTTTCTAGGTGTCCCCTCATCTCCATATATATATATATATATATATATATATACATACACTATTGTTTAACCATATGTAAAACCAAATAACAAAACACCAAGGTATGTGGTGGTCGGTGGGCCTTGAACCCTCGGCCTACCACATATAGAACTAATTTTTAACCAATTCCCCTATAGTCCAGGTTTGGTTACAAGAATAAAACAAATTGTAATTAAAGGCTATCCACAAGTTTCATAATTTGATTAGAAGGGGTGCCCTATTTAATGGTGTGCACCCCAAGGCATAAGAAACACAATTTAATGCAAATTTTTTCCTCGTAATGCATGTCGAGGGTAAAAGGCACTTGAGGTAACATCATAAAGCATTCCAAGGGGTGCCTTGACGAAATTTCAAGTATTTTGTATCAATTTTGCATGATGTTTCACCAGGAATTCAATGGTGTACTCCATTTTTTGCATTTGAGCAACGAATTTTCAGAGTTTCTTCAACTTGTGTTTTTGTAAGACTATATTGTAAGGTAATTTTGGAATTTTGAGATGATGAAGAACAATCATTCTATTTAAAGGGACTTTGAAGATGCAGTGATGTATGTTAATTATATGTGTGTTTGAGTTCTTTTATTTTATATTGTATTATCTCATTTACATTTCAAGTTATTCATTAGTTTATGGGTTTATGGACAAGTAAAACATACATATAATATTTTGAAAATAGTCAAGCGATCTTCATTGACGTAGAAGCAATTTGTGGTATTGTCAATGAATATCGCTTCTACATCGATGAAAATAGACATAGTTACACTCAACATTTGTGGGATTGTTTTGGGAAGTCCATACTTGTATGATAGGAAGACCATTTTCTACAGGGAACAAAATAAGTATCATTTTTTCAAGGATGGGATTGAGTTCATTGTGAGAGCTCATCGAACGAATACAAATTTGACAGTTGTCACTACATGGCACATGTTAGTTAATGCTACTATCCATGATCCATATATATAACCTATGGTTCAAAGAATTACAGGTCATTTGGTTGATGTTGTTCCTATTAAGAAGGGAAGATATGTTGATGGTTCATTCTCTTTCACATCTATATATTCATTTGTTTTGTTTAGTTTATTACTAATCAGTGGATTATGGTTGGCTACTGTAACAATGAATGGTGGAATTTTTGAATTCAGGGGAATAGTTAACTTGATGATATGAAAAATCCTTAGATGTTCATAATTTTAAATACACATAAAAATCTACTTGATCTTCAAAATAAAATGATCGCTTGACAGTTTTGCAATTAAATGTGAAATACCTGTCTAGCCAATTCCACTTTAATGATAAATGACTTGAAAATAAATGAAATTGAAATGAACAACAATCATACAATCACGTACACAAGTTGGATAAAACTAAGTTCACCCAAATTGGGCTACCTCTTCAAGTCCACTTCTAATAGAGACTTCTTTTATTAATGCTCAAATGCTTGTGTTTTATAATGGCATTTTCACATGTTGCTCAAATGTAGAAACAGAGTGCACCATTGAGTTCCTGGCGAAAAATCATGCAAAAATGATATGAACTTCTTGAAATTGGATCAAAGTGACCCCTGACATGCTTTACGGTGTAGCTGCATACCCTTCGTACTCTTAGCATGCTTTACGAGAATAAAATATCTACATAAATGGTGTGTTTTTACTTGGGGAACTTGCCATTAAATAGGCCTCCCCTCTTAACCAATTTCCAAAAATTTAGGTTGGAATTAATTACAATTCGTTGGGGTCTTGTAACCAAATCCCAACTATAAGGGAGTTGGCTATGTTGTTGTTGTTAAGTGATTTTCTTTGGTTGGTGGGTTGTGGGTTCTATTCCCACCGACCACAACCTTTTACCATATATAACATGTAAATACTTTAACCACCTAAAACGTTAGTATATAGTTATGAACCATAACATAAAACTCCATGCGATCTTTGGTAATATATGGTTATGCTTTGCAATGGTTATACTATATACTATACATAGTACATAATTAAAAAAATCTTGTCGGATTACATGTTGAGCTCCCTCCACAAGGTATGGATCATATGGTATGTGATGAGACCAAGGGATTATCCCCTCTACCCTTTGGCACCCATATATAACTTTATGCCATTTTAAATATGTAATATGAAATATGTTTATAAAAGGTCATGTGGAGGCACGTTGGTGTGGAGAGTTTTGTGAAGTACTTTGTTGGATTTGGAGGTCATGAGGTCAAATCCCATTGAACTCATATTTTTTTTATATAACCAAACCAATATTTTCCAATGAAGGGTTGCCAAGTGGTGTCCTATCATTATCTCTTTCAATGCCACATGTCAAACTATGATTGGAGCCAATTGTCATTTGATGATTGCACCACCTGTACCTTGCCTAGTTAGCTACCAATTAGATGCCATGTATCACCCCTGCAGTGGTGACACGCGTCACTTATTTATTTTCCTTGTACTTTTACCTTTGACACGGTTTGACTGGAACTTCAACCGCTGATAACATTCGAAAACAAGCTCCCTTTGACAAGAAATTTTCCTTGTTGTAAAGTTGGCGACGAGCTCTATGCATTGATAACATTTTCAAGATATTTTAGGAAACTTGATTTTTGAGCATTTTTAATCATTATGGACCTTGGTGGATGTTCCATATCTTTGTGGACCTATGTGATCATTTCTAGATCCTCCTAGATCATTCCTCCCCATTGGAATAATTTTGTACCTACAAAAGTTTATTCAACAACTAGGTGAGGGTAGAGTTCCCTCACCCTTCCGATATGCATCCACTTAGGTTACTTGGTTTTACCCCTTTAAGACCAACTTGAAGATATTCCACATCACCTCGTTGTGAAGTTTATATCCTTCTGTTGAGAATGCCATCTTCTTGTAGGTCATCCAAATATTTTGGAGCAAAATCATCAACTGTTGGAACTTGAATACTTTCATCTTCATCCATAATCATAGGAGGCTCATAAAGCTTCAAATTTTCAACATTCACCACTAAATAATTTTTCATGTAGGCTGAAAGACCTTAATGAAAGGCATTAGTACCAATCTTCTCTAAGATCTTGAATGGACCTTATCATATTGGTCTTATCTTTTTACCTTCACCTTTCATTCTATCTTTTCTAATATGTAGCCATACTTGATCACCGACTTTGAACTAATGATACATCCGATGTTTTTCATGCCTTGCATCATAATTGTCTTGGGTCTTCTCCAATTGTTCTTTTACTACTTGGTGTACTTGCTAAATATTCTGGATGAACCTTTTAGCTTTATCTATATCATCCTATCCATCTTCTTGATTTGTTTCACAAAAAAAAAAAAATTATAGGTGATTTAGGAAAGTACCCAAAACATACTTCAAAAGGAGTTTTCTGAGTAGACAAATGCATGACATGATTATAGGCATGTTGGATATAAGGAAACTGTTCATCCCATAATTTATGATTCTTGTTGTAGTATCCTCGAAGTAGATGTACCACTATTATGTTTACCACCTCTGTCTATCCATCTTTATGCGGATGAATAGTCATGCTCTTATTCAACTTAGTGTCCATTAGATCCCATAAATGAGAATGAAACTTTCCCAAAAATATATGTAGGAAGTCAAAAATGAACCCATACATTAGCGAAGAACATTTGTGTTATTTGTTCAGATGTGACTTGTTTCCTACATGGCATTACAATACACATATTTCTGAATCTATCCACCATGACATATATATAATCATGACCTATCTTGGACATTGACAAACCCCCTACAAAGTCCATGGAGATACTTTCCCATGGTTGTGAAGGTACTGGAAGTGGTGTATACAACCCCATCTTTTTGTTGCTAGGTTTACTTTTGGCACACATGACACACCCTTTAATATACTTGGAAACTGTCTCATTAATCCAAGGCCAATATACTTTCCCATGGTTGTGAAGGTACTGGAAGTGGTGTATACAAACCCATCTTTTTGTTGCTAGGTTTACTTTTGGCACACATGACACACCCTTTAATATACTTGGAAACTGTCTCATTAATCCAAGGCCAATAACATACCTTTGTAACTGTGCTACTGTCTTACTGACCCCATAATGACCAGAGATGAGAGATGTATGAGCTTCTATTATTACATTGACCCTTTCATCTCTTGGTATACATTATTTTCCAAGATGATATAATAAATTGTCATGCATATAATAGTGTGACTATTGATTGTTGTGAGTTAATGCATCATATACTTCTTTAAAATCATTATCCCTAGCATATTGTTCATGATAAATTTCATGTGCTAAAGGATTATACCTGAGTATTATTGATGCATTAATTACTTGTCTTGATAACATATATGCAACCTTGTTATGAATACCCTTCTTATACTTGATTACCAGATGAAATTTTTGTAGAAAACCCATCCACATGAAGTGTCGTGAATGTTATAACTTGGTTTGTGATTGAAAATACTGTAATGCATGATGATCCGTATGAATTATTGACTCCTTTTCCATTAAGTAATGCTTCCATTTCTTTATATTTTGTACCAATGCATACAGTTCCTTATCATATGTTGGATATTTAATCACATCTTGAGTGAAAGTATCAGAATGATAACATATAGGTTTACCTCGTTGCATCAATATTATGCCCATGGAATATCTGCTTGCATCAGTTTGGATATCAAATGGTTGTTGTAGATCTGGAAATGCCAGAACTAGTGCGCTACTTATATTTTCCTTCAATGTCTTGAAGGATTTATGCTACTTTTCTCCCCATTGAAAGACATGGTTATCACTCGTTAATTCATGTAGAGGTGTTGCTATGATGGGAAATTAGCAATGAATTTCCTCCATTACTGTACTTCTCCTAAGAAGATCCTTACTTTGGTGGTAGTATTTGTCTTGGGCCATTTCATAATGACTTCTACTCTTGCAATATCTTTTTTCAACTGACCATTTTCTACAGTGTCACCCAAATATACCAGAGAATTTTTGCCAAATTCACACTTATACATCTTGATATACAACTTATTATTCTCCAAAAGTTCAAAAACTTTCCTGACATTCATTAGAGGATATTCCCATGTTCAGTTAAAGATCAATATATCGTCTAAATAGACAATAACAAAATCATTTATATGGGGTGTGAACAAATCATTCATTACTCTCATGAATGTTGTTGATGCATTACATAACCTAAATGGCATAACAAACCATTCAAAAAAGTCTTGGTTGGTCTTGAAAGTAGTTTTCCATATGTCACCTTCTGCAATTATGATATGATTGTAACCACTTTGCAAGTCCAACTTAGTGAAATACACAACATTCTTTAACTGATCTAATAGATCATCTATTCTTGGAAGAGGATAATGGTTATTTACCATGATCTGGTTCAAGGATCGAAAATCAATACACATCCTCCACATGATATATTTCTTTGGAACTAATACAATAGGATAATGACATGAAGAGGAGCTTGGTATGATGATTCCTTTATCGAGTATCTCCTAAAATTACTTCTTGATTTCTACGTGCTTGGTTACTAATGACTTGTACATTCCAATTTTTGAAAGAGGAACATCCTAATGTAAATATATTTCATGTTCAACCTCTCTTTTAGGAGGCAACCCTGTAGGTTCCTTAAACAACTCATCATAATTAAATATGATGTTGATCAATACCTGCTTATGATTTGGATCACAAACTACTAAAGCATCTGTTATATATTCTTATTTTTGTTTCACTATCATGAGAACAAAATATTTACTAGTGCTCACGAGTCTCTTCATTTGTCTTTTGATCACCAAAAAAACATTAGTTTTGATGTGATGAGCTCTGAAAATATATTCAATCCCATCCTTGGAAGGTGATATTTTTTCTTCTTCTTGATAAAACAAAAGCTTCCTATCAAATAAATATGGACTACCCAAGACAATGTCACAAATGTAAAGAGGCACAACATCTACCTCAGGCTCGTGAAGGAACTTCGTTGTAATTGTAAATATGATATTACACTTCTTTGTTACCTGCAACTTAGCATCGTCACACACCCAACCTAATGGATATGGATTTTTGTGAGGTGTCATCTTCAATCCCACGTTCTTAAAAATTGATTCAGATATTATATTTACTTGGGATCCAATTTCAAATAAAGTATCTACCTTTGTATGCTTGAATATAACTATGATATGAAAAAAATTAATCCTTTTCTTTTGATCAATATCACTTTCCATCGTCGTAGATTGAATTGAAGAATTTGAATTGATAACTAATATATGTTTTCTTCATATGGCCACGATCTTGGATTCATCTCCATAATCTGACCCTAGATCCTCATGAGTTGATGCAATCGTCTTCTTCTTCCCTTTATCCTTGGATTTCTTTGATCATAATTCTGGATGCAACTTCCAATACTGTGATACTTCATGTTCCTTTTTTTTATAGTGGGAATATGTAGGTCTTCCCTCATCTTGTTTCACTATGGCTAATTTATTACTCTTCCATTTACCTTTCGATTTCTTCTCGTACTTGAATAGATTCTTATCTTCACTCGCATGCTTACCCTTACTAGCCTCTAGATGTGTAGCTTGTACTAACACCTTATCAATGTTAGTAGGGATCAACTTTAGAATAATGTGACAAAGATATGAATGCATGCCACCAATGTACTTCAAAAGAGTTTCATGAGTATACAACAAAATTCCTAGGGATAATGCCTTCTTTGTAAATTTCTGTGTATATTCCTAAATATTCTGGCATTTACCCTGTCTTAGATGATACTGCTCGATCATTATCATCTGTGTATGTGCCAGTAGATATAATTTTTTTCTTATATCCTTTATAAAATTATCCCAAGAAGAGATTACTTTACCCTTTTGAACCAGATCAACTTGAATCTTACTCTCCCACCAGATTAAGGAAGTGCCACTTAGTCGAAGAGAATTTAACTATGTTTTTGCAACCTCATCCATAATTCTTTGAACCCTGCAATATACCTCTATCCACTTGATCCAATTGTCCAATTTCTCGGCATTAAAATTCTCCATCATAGGTCAACAATTCAAACTTAACATCCAATTTTAATAAAGGCAATTTATAGTCAGTCTTCTTAGAGGACTTCTTTCAATGAGAAGAATGTTTACTTTCTTGAAAAGAAATTGATGATGAGGAGGAGGAAGGGGAAGGGGGCTCAGAAGGTCCACCACCTTCACCTCCTCCTTCTCCTTTTACCGAAGTTTCTCCGCTTACAAGATTTTGAATTATTTGTTTTAACTCATCTATTTCTTCTTGTAATGATTGAAGTGTAGCTCTGATCTATTCATGGGTCATAGGATGATCTTCTTTTTCTTTTACCAAAGCCATCTTATGTTGTCAAAATATTTTTCCAATTTCAAAATTATAACTTGGAAGTTTTCCTTTACCAAGTTTGATTTTGGATCTTGTAAGAATCCACTTGCAAAATACTTGTCAAACCTCCGTTGATACCAACTTGATCCGAAAAATCCTTAGATTTTGATAATTTAAATACACATAAACATCTACTTGATCTTTGAAATAAAATGATTGCTTGACAGTTTTGTAATTACATGTGAAATACTTATCTAGCAAATTCCACTTTAATGATAAACGACTTGCAAATAGATGAACTTGAAATGAACAAAAAATACATAATCACATACACAAGTTGGAGAAAATAGAGTTCACCCAAATTGGGATACCTCTTCAGGTCCATTTCCAATAGAGACTTCTTTTATAAATGCTCAAATTCCTGCATTTTACAATGACCTTTTTAGATGTTGCTCAAATGTAGAAACATAGTGCACATTTGAGTTCCTAGTGAAAAATCGTGCAAAAATGATATAAAATACTTGAAATTCCGTCAAGGTGACCCTCAACATGCTTTATGATGTAGCTTCATACCCTTCATACTCTTGGAACGATTTATGAGACTAAAATCTCTTCATAAATGGTGTGTTTCTTCCTTTGGGTATGTTCCATTAAATAGCCCGCTCATCTTAACCAATATCTAAAACTTTAGGTTGGCATTAATTATAATTTGTTGGGGTCTTGTAACCAAATTCCAACTATAGGGTAGTTGGTTATGGTGTTGTTGTTAAGTCATTTTCTTTGGTTGGTGGGTCATAGGTTCTATTCCCACTTACCGCGAAATTTTACCATATATAACATGTAAATAGTTTAACCACCTGAAACTTTAGTATATAGTTATGAACCATAACATAAAACTTCGCATGATCTTTGGTAATATATGGTTATGTTTTGCAACGGTTATACTATATACTATACATAGTATATAATTTAAACAACTCCCGCCAGATTACATGTTGAGATCCCTCCGCAAGGTATGGATCATATTATATGTAATGAGACCAAGGGCCAAGGGTCAAGGGCTTAGGTCCTCGACCCTTTGGCGCCCATATATAACTTTACACTATTTTAAATATTTAATATGCCATATGTGTAACAACCCTTCTTAAATAGATGTATAGGATTATTAATTATAATTAATTTAATAATCTAACTGTCCTAAAAGTTAGCTAAACAATAATTATTTCTTAAATAACATTAACTAATTAATTATTATTAATTACTTGTTCATGATTGTCAAGGATTAATTAATTATTAATTGACTCGTTAATTAATTAAGTAAAGAATTAAAGGGGGTTAATAAATTATATTGTTAAATTAAAGCTTATGTATTCGGGAAGGGATAGGACATTAAATATAGGATAAAATAATAATTAAAGGGGATAAGGAACATGAATAATGGGATAAGGGGCATTAATTATGAAAGGATAAGATAATTAATAAATGGATAAGGAAAGTAATGAAGGAGGGAAAAGTCAGTGAAGGGGTAATATGAGGGGAGGTTTACGAAGGAAGGAGGGGGATCATTCTACGCGATTATTATTTTTCTTTGGGGCTCTCTTGGATTTGTAGAGAGGAGAGTTGAGTTCTGGAGTCTAGAGGATTAGTTCAGGGGGCACCGGTTTGTTGGGGGTTTTGGGCACGGGGGCCAGGATATCCATATGGTATCCTGGAGCTAGGTAGTTGTCCTAGTTGGCAGGGTGGATACTCGGTTTTGGGCAGAGTTGGTCTTTGGATTCGAGCTAGGCAAGGCAGCAGTAGGAAGGTCAACAGGACAAGTGGAAAATGAAGGGTTAGCATCAGACCCAGGTATTTAAAATTATGTATTTGTTTTATTCTGTTATAAATTAATATTCGTTGTTAAATTTAACTTGTGTATGTGCTAAATTAAAAGGAATTATTGAATTTTTTGAAATCAAGTAGCAGTTACTATTTGGTTTGATTAATTATTTGACGTTAAAATTATTCAGCTACTACACATGGTATCAGAGATCCTCGTTCACAATCTGGAGCCTTAAGGGCAAAATTCCAAGCTCCAACTCCAGCTCCGCCTAACCTGCAAACCAAAACCACTATTATTTTGATTATATATAAACAAATCTAAATATATATAAACAATACAAATTGAAAATGTAAAAACAAATTTACCAAAGTAAAACAAGTGAAATATGAATACAACTAGGGTTCTTACATTCAAGTAATGATATTTGAAAAGAAAATTTCTAGGGAGATAAATGCAATATAATACGTACTGAATAAAATGTGGTTATGATCCTACATAATTCAGTTTACAATGTACATATATACTATAGGTATTGTTAATGCTAATAGTCACAGAAAGTTTATTCTAAAGCAAATAGAATATTAGAATAAATTGCGCCTTCAAATTGTTAATAGCAATACTGGAGAAAGAATTTTATAGGGATGATAGCATAATCATATTCCCCCCCCCCCAATTGTACTGGGTCACATGTACTGCGCACCCAGTACAT
>JASDQU010307139.1:124291-145597 GCA_032191745.1 Picea mariana
AAGATTGGTACTATGGCATACAAATTGGAGTTGCCTGCATCTTCACGAGTACACCTAGTTTTCCATGTTTCATGCTTAAAGAAGGTTATAGGTGACAAGATCCTAGTTCAAACTATATTTCCAGAACTTGACAAGGAAGGAAAAATCATATTGGAGCCTGAAGCCATCACTGACATAAGAATTCGCTAGGTAAGGAATAGATCCATTTCAGAGTATCTCATTAAATGGACGAAACTACCGACTGAAGATTCCACTTGGGAAGATGAGTCTTTTATGCAGAAGCATCCAAAGTTACTCAAGCGTTGCTGACAACACTTGTCTCAAGGGGAGGGGCATGTTAATCCCTAATATTGGCTCATTACCCCTTAATTGGAGCATATTATATTAGTAATGTTATTTTATTTATGTCGGCTTTAGGCCATTAGTTGTAATTATACCTCCTAGTCTCCTATATATACCAAGGAGACATTTTCATTTTGAATCATCTTGTACTTGAACATTTAAGTGGGGTAAAAGGAGGTTTCCCCCTCAAAGAGGCTTATTATCTGAAATTATCTCTTTTTCAAGGCATCGTGTACTTTTTTTAAGGATTTTCTATGCTATATTGATTTTTGGTTCTTAACAGAAGAATCCTTGCAGAAGCTGTTATATAAGAATTTTATAAGGATGAAACAACTTCCAGATGGGAAGCAATCAGAACCGATAGAAACAAAATTAAAGAGACTCAGAGGAGTCAGACTCAAAAAAAGTCATAAATCAAAAGGAAACCAAAACATGCTTGTGACACTTGGTAGAAAGAAAAGAGAGATGCAACAGATAGAAGCATGGACTCTCTCAGATGGAGGGAACTGATCACAAAATTGCAAAAGAAGATCATGCATATTGCTCATTCAGGCATGAATTCGAGATTACGAGGGAGATAATCCCCAATGATATGATCCATTGAAGAATAATCTGTAAATACTATGAAGTATCCATCCATGTTCTTCATTAGAAGTAGCAGCCATGATAAGTAGCACGTGTTCAGTTTGACTCTAGAAGAAGTCTTCTTCGAAAGGAAGCCTTGAATATCCTTGGTTGTCCATCTACATTTATGTTACTATGGCAGAAGGTTGGAGCCTTCAGGAAAGAAGGGCATGTAATCTATAGAAGATTCCATGGACTTCAACATTAAAGAGAAACATCAGGAAGAACATGAAGATTCCAAGAAAGAAAGAAAAGTCAAAACAACCAATTGAACCTGTTTGAACCCACTAGAAGTAGCCAAGCAGAAGGAATGGAAGGAATTTGTGATGAAGAATAATGTATGTGAGAAATTTTGAAAAAGACTTAAGCATTGATAGATACAAGGAGAGACTCGGGGCTAGAGGGTTCTCCAAGTAGGAGGGAGAAGACTATGATGACAACTTATTCTAGTAACCAAATACACCTCTACTTGAGCTATTATATCTCCTGCAGTATCCATGGGTTGGAGTTTACATTAGATGAATGTATAGATTGTTCTTCTCAACAAAGCAATTGAAGAAGAAGAATATGCAAAGCAACCTCAAGTTTTTGAGGTATACTAGAAAGAGACCCTTGTATGTAGATGGAAGAAGACCTTGTATGGATTAAAAAAAAATTGGTGTAGAGCCTCTCATGTACAACAAAAGCATGGTAAAAACTTCCTATGACAAAGCAAGTATATTGAAATGGTTTTTTAGAAGTTCGAGATGATGGATTGCAAATCCATGTCAAACTCACATGATGACAGATCTAAAGGAGTTGAGAGACTCTATTCCAGTAGACCCATCTCTGTATCAACAATTGATTGGCTCGTTAATGTATTTGGATAATATTCAACCAGATATTTGTTTTGTGGGATGTTTAAGTTATGATATACAACTGCATGGATTTATTGATTCAGATTGGGTAGGGAGTGTAGATGATAGAAGAAGTGCTACTTGGATATGTTTCAGTTTGAGATTTACCACGATGTCATGGGCTAGCAGGAAAAAAAAGTCTGTTTCACTCAACACTATAATGTTGATTAATTGGGTTGGTTGTCATTGATGTCAACCCTTGAAGAAGGTTCGGTAGAAAATTTTGATAGCACAAAGGTTTGGGTAATGGACCCAATTTTGTTTGATGGATAATGGTGTAAGTTTTGATATATTTGTAGGTAAAACTATTCTAGATGGATAGGACATGTCATACCATTTCCGGTAGTATGTGGAACGTCACATAACTCCTCACGGTTAGAGAGTTATGGCCATGTGAAGTTGGAGAACCATCATGAGTCATCTAGAAGCCCCAAAAGGTCAAAGTAGTCAAAGTGTTTGCAAATAAGAAATTATTTAAATAATAAAGTGAAGTGATGAGTGTAATATAAGTCAAAGAGGATGCAAAATAAATTATTTAAATAATAAGTTAATGGATAACTTACTAATTATGGAAAGTGGTTAAGTTAAGTGGAAAAGTGGTTATAAGTGGGTTAACCCTAAAATAAGAAAAGTGGGTTAATATGGTTAAAACATAACCCCTTAAGGATGCTACATGAAAGTATAAATAAGAGGAAATGTTCTCTCATTTAAACACACTTGAACTTATTGAATATCATTGAATATCTATTTTGTGAAAGGTTATCTGGGCAGGTATTATTGATAGAGAAAAGTGTGGTAGGAAAAGTGCGGCAGAAAAAGTGCAGTAGGAAAACTACGACAAACAAAGTGCAACAGGAAAATTGTGTCGAAAATAGTGCGGCATAAAAAATGCAACAGAAAAATCACAGCAGGAAAATCACGGCAGAAAAAGTGCGTCAAAAAATAGCAGCAAAAAAATCACGACANGTGTCAAAAATAGTGCGGCATAAAAAATGCAACAGAAAAATCACAGCAGGAAAATCACGGCAGAAAAAGTGCGTCAAAAAATAGCAGCAAAAAAATCACGACAGAAAAATCATGGAAGAAAAAGTGTGATAGAAAAATCGTGGCCGAAAAAGTGCGGCAGAAAAATCGCGACAACAACATGGTTGGGGTCTATTTATGAGAGATATGACACATCTTGTTTGAGGTATGTTTTGTGAGCTAAGGGTTTATCTCTTGAGATGGTATTGGATGTTCAATATTGCTGCATATATCAAATTTGTTGAGGGATACAGTTGGTATTTTGTTGTTGGTATTTGGCATATGGGTATTGGTCTTTTGGTTGTGATGTGTTGCTGAAGTTGTTGGTTTGGCTTCAGGCTACATAAAAATGAGGTTGTGGCACATGGTTTGATGTAAGGGTTTATGGTATTTGGTTTATGGATAGAGTGATGAATTGTTAGATAACTTTGGATGGTTATATTGGTGTATGTCTTTGGTATATGGTTGGGGTAGATGTTGGGTACATNTGAGGGATACAGTTGGTATTTTGTTGTTGGTATTTGGCATATGGGTATTGGTCTTTTGGTTGTGATGTGTTGCTGAAGTTGTTGGTTTGGCTTGAGGCTACATAAAAATGAGGTTGTGGCACATGGTTTGATGTAAGGGTTTATGGTATTTGGTTTATGGATAGAGTGATGAATTGTTAGATAACTTTGGATGGTTATATTGGTGTATGTCTTTGGTATATGGTTGGGGTAGATGTTGGGTACATGGTTGAGAAAAGTAGTTGATGAGTTGGCACATACATGAGGTGTATAGTTGATGATGTTGGTACATATTGATAAGTCATAGTTGATGTGTAGTTGATGCATGATTGGTACATACTTGGTACATGGTTGGAGGCACTTGTTAGTAGTATTGTTGACACATCATTTATGGATGATGTAACATACTTGTCTTGGTATATTATTAGAAGCACATATTTATCTTGGTGATGATTATGAGTTTTTGTGATCAATTGATGAACATCTTGGTGATATTATGCATATGGTTGAGAGTTATCTTAGTGATTGATCTTGGTGAGTAGATATGATTTGGTTGATAAGATTGATGAGACAGGTTGTTGTGATAGGTTGTTTGGAGAGGTTGTTGTGACATGTTATTTGTACAGGTTTGGTGCATGGTTTATGCACTTGTTCATGGTACAAGTTGAGGTACACATTGGTGCATGGTTCATGCACTTGTTTATGGTACAATTTGAGGTACAGTTTGATGCATGGTTGATGCACTTGTTTATGGTACAGGTTGAGGTACAGGTTGAAGCATGGTTTAGGTTATTGGTACAGGTTGTTTGGTGCAGGTTGATTGGTACATGTTTACAATAGTATATCTCACAATGATAGTGTGACAGTGGTTCCATCATTCTACTTATATTTTAGGGTGGTTGGATGGGGCAAGGATAGGTGGTTGTAGTTGGAGAACATATGGGGTTGTATACTCCTTTTGGTTGTATCTAGAGAATTGGAGAGTTGGAACTTCCCTCAGGTTGTAGCCTAAGAAACTAGGGGGTTGTAGCCTCCTTTTGGTTGTAGCCAGAGAATTGGGGAGTTGGAGCTTCCTTTAGGTTTTAGCCTAAGAAACTAGGGGGTTGGAGCCTCCTTTCAGTTGCATCTAGAAAACAAAGGAAGTTGGTTCTTCCAATGAATGTAATTCTTAAAGACATATAAGAAAAAGAATTATGTGGTTTTCTCCCGCTTTGGGTTTCCACGTAAAAACATTGGTGTACTGTGTATGTGTATGGTTGCTCATTTGTTCATTGTTTATTTACTCTTCAACTATTAGATGATAATTATACATTGATATAACACTTACATTTTGTGGTTAAAAAGAATTTAATTTATCTATTACCGATTCACCCCCCTCTCAGTAATCCAACATTTAGAAGCAGAGTATATTGCATCTTGTGATGCTTGTACGAAAGCAGTGTGGCTCTGTATGTTTGTTTATGGACTATCTGATCATGTGTTAAATTCGACCATGATATATTGTAATGATCAGAGCTATGTGAAGCTTTCACAAAACCCGGTGTTCCATGACAGGTCAAAGCACATTGAGATCAAAAATTATATTCTCTGTGATAAAGTCAAGATGGGAGAAGTGGTTCTCTAGTATATCTCGACAGATGAGTAGATAATAGATATTTTGGTTAAGCCTCTGTCAAAGATGAGAAGTTTGTGTACTTAAGGGACAATTTGGGGTTCATCGAGACAACTTCCTTATTGAAAAAGGAAGTGATCCCTCCCAGGTTAGGAGGGAGCACTGATATGTTATTGATTTATGGACAGACATTTTCCATTTTAGAAAATGGTCCAGGTTGGGTAGTTCCTTTCCAGTACAGAAAGTGGTTCGATATTTCTGACGGAAAATCATTTTCCAGTTTGGAAAATGGTCTAGAGAAGACAAACATTTTTGTAATGAAAATGGTTCGATAGATTATTAATGTACCATAGAAAACAATTCCCCTTGTGGCCAGTGTGGGGGAATGGTCTAAGACAGTCATTCTTCTTGGAAGTCACTTTGAGTAGTGGTCAAGTAGAATGGTTTGCCTCACAGGGAAGTCATTCTTTTGAATTTCACAATTGTGAGGAGTTTCAAAGAATGGTCCATTTTGGAGGTTGGTACAGGACAACTATTTCCATAGGAAATGGTCCGAAAAGTCATCCCCTAAGGCAGACTCACTCTCTCTAGGATGCAATGTGTTTAGTGTCAAAGGAATGTCCCAGTTAGGTGAATGGTCCAAGTTCAACAATCAAGGACAAACATTCCCTGGGGAAAACTCATTCTCTCCAGGTTGCACTATGATTAGTGTCGTAGGAATGGCCCATTTAGGTGAATGGTCTAGACTCAGAAATCAGGGACAATTATTATTCTATGCTTGGGAAGAATAGTCTAGATAGTCCATGGTTGATGTTTTACTTTCTAAGGTAAAATACTCTTTCAGAACTCACAGATGTGAGTAGAAGAATGGCATAGATGAATCAATATGTATCATGATATTGTTGATATCAGATGATATGATTGTTGTGGAGACTGTATGTCGTTGGACAATAGTTGTATGCTAGTATGGTGGATGTGATCCACTGGTAGAGACCGTGTGTCACCGGTTAGTAGTCGTGTGCTACTAGGAGTGGTTGTGTACCAATGGGTAGTAGTAGTGTACTACTATGGATAGACGCGGTTGTGTTCTATTGGATGGAATTCTTCTGATTTCCATGGAGACTATCACTAGTGTTGGAGATGATTGCTAACTATATGGATAGTCAGTGTGATTATGGACAGACGTTCTTCAGGTGAAGAATGGTCTAGGCAGGACGGATTGCTGGTGGACAGGCATCCTCCATGTGGAGGATGGTCTAGGTTGAAATATTGTTGGTGGATAGATATTCTCCTTGTGGAAAATTATCCAAGTTGATAGATTTTTGATATACCATGGACAACTATTCTTCTAGGATGTATGTTTGAATTAGAAGAATGGTCCATATCCCTAAGTTCAAAGTAGTGACCATAGTGGAGAAATTGATATAGGACAAACATTTCCCCGAGTTCACAGTAGTGGCCAAAGGGAAAATGGTCCAGGACARTCATTCTAATAGGACGTATGTCCAGATTTGAAGAATGGTCCTTGTATCCCATGGCGTGGATTTCAACATCTATTGGAACAATTATTATTCTAGGACATATGTTTGGATTAGAAGAATGGTCCTTGTATCACTCTATGGAGTGAGTAAATTATTCAGCATCATGCTCGATTACTCAAATGGAGTATGCTTCGAGAGATGATGTTGTTGATTCTATCAGATGATATTGATAGTGACTATATTGTTCATGAGTTGATATACGCGATCATGAGATATCCCATGTGGCTATGATGATGCTACTGGTTGAATGGTCTATTTTTTCTCAAGACCTTTGTCTTTAATACCTCCCTAAATAGGAGGGAGTGTTGATATTATGGTAGCTGCAGGAGGTATTAACATCTACGTGTAACCTTTGACAAGACTAGAATATTTCAAGAAGCAAGAGAAACCCTAAAACAATGTGTGAGAACCCTAGAATACATGTCAACTCAGCATAATATATAATATTAAGGTATTATACTCCAGGAAGACAAGTCAACTCCACAAGAAAAAGATAAACAAAAAATATAATTACTAGAAAGTTAGGTCAGCCCAACCAGAAAAGTCATTGGATAGATTAGTATAAATAAAGGATGTATTGGCTTATTTGTTCAGTCTCTCTTACCCAGAAAACTAGAAACTGTGCACAAGTTTGGAGAAGGAGTGCAGTTGTAGCTACTACAACTAGGATTTTTGGTCTTTGGTTATGGTTTGGACTTTCTTCCTTGGTTATGGTTTGGATTCTTTGTTTGGTATGCTAGATTTGGAGAGAAGTACGCTACTTTGTTTGGTTATTGGTCCTAGGGTTTGCTTCTGGAATTATTCTATATATCAAGGTTAAGGTGCTTGGGGTGGCCTTTGTGCCTATGGTTGGGTGACAATATTGCTATATTGTCTATGGAAAAACAAACACATATCTTTATTTCTAACAGCTTCATCACTAAGTTATTGGATATGAACATTTCAGTATTATGGAAGAGTGAGTTAGAGTTATCATCACTAAGTTGTTGAATATCTATACTTTTGGAGGTCCAAAATTTCTTCAGTGGGAAGGTGTGATCCAGGATGATCTAAGGAATGCTCATAGAGGTCTATGAGGATCCAGAAAGATCATAGAGGTCCCAGGGGATCCATAAATGCTCAAAATTCAAGTATCTCAAATCATATAAAAAATGGAATCATTGCATAGAGATTGTCGTTAGCTTTCTAAGCGTGCAAATGACGCCTCAAGTGAAGCTTGTATGCAAAATATATAAGCAATCAAAGTTCCAGTCAACCTAGGCCAAAGGTAAAAGTACAGGGAAAATAAAGAGGTGACGTGTGTCACCACTGCAAGGGTGACACGTGGTACCTACTTGGAACCTGACTAGGCAAGGTATAGGTGGATCAATCACCAGTTGACAAGTGGTGGATAATTGGTGCAATCCTAATTTGACATGTGGAATTGGTAGAGCCAATGAGAGGCTTCCATGTGGCAACCCTCATTGGCCAATATTGGCTAGTGAATACCAAACGTTATGGAGTCAATAGGGTTCGAACCCATGACATTCATAGCCACCAAAGTATTCACAAATCCCACTCTACCAATGTGTCACCACATGTTACTTAATAACTATATGGAAAACAATATATAAAAGTTTATGCAAAGTTTCATTTTGGTGGCTAAAGGGATGAGGGCCTAAGCCCTCAACCCTTAGCCCTAGTCCATGGCCATACCACATGACCCATACCATTCATGGAAGGGGATATCTCCACAATTCACATGGGAGTTACACTATATAATATATGTATATATATATATATATATATATATATATATATATATATATATATATATATATATATAATTNATAGCATATAGTTATATGTGTTATAACAATATAACCATGTAACATATGGTTTCCAAGAATCGTGTGGGAAAGATATATATACTATTGTTTAACCATATGTCAAACCGGATAACAAAACGTTAAGGTATTTGGTGGTCAGTGGGGCTCGAACCCCCCGACCTACCACATATAGAACTAAATTTTAACCAATTCCCCTATAGTTTGGTTTTGGTTACAACAACCCAACAACTTGTAATTAAAGGCTATCCACAAGTTTCAAATTTTGGTTATAAGGGGAACCCTATTTAATGGTGCACACCCCAAGGCACAAGAAACACAATTTAATGTAGATTTTTTCCTTGTAATGCATGCCAAGGGTACAAGGCACTTGAGGTAATGTCGTAAAGAGGGCCAAGGTGTACCTTGATGGAATTTCAAGTATTTTATATCAATTTTGTATGATTTTTTACTAGGAATTCAATGGTGTACTCCATTTCTACAATTGAGCAACATATTTTCAAAGTGTCTTCAAATTGTGTTTTTGTAAGCCTATATTGTAATGTGATTTTGGAATTTTGAGATGATGAAGAACAATCATGCTATTTAAAGGGACTTTGAAGATGTAGTGATGTATGCCAATTACATGTGTATTTGAGTTCTTTTATTTTATATTGTATTATCTCATTTAAATTTCAAGTTATTCATCAGTTTATGGTTTTATGGACAAGTAAGACATACACATGATATTTTACAAATAGTTAAGCGATCTTCAATTTATTGAATCCGGTTAGTTGTTTATGTGTAATTAAGAATTAATTGGCATCTAAGGATTTTTGGGATGAATTAGTATTAGAGTTTATTGATACTTAAATCAAGTTGGCATCAAAGCTCATGTGGTATTTTCAGATCACCTGACCTCCTTCATGGATTTCCTTTTCCAGGAACCCATTGTTTTGTGGTCTCCCTTAGGGAGTGCCTTTTGAAGGAACCCATGGTTCCCTAGCCTCCTTCATGGAGTGCCTTTTTCATGAATCAGTTTTTATGTAGCCTCCCTTAGGGAGTGCCTTGTTTGGGAACCCATGGTTCCTTAGCCTCCTTCAGGGGGTTCCTTTTCTAGGAACCCATTATTTTGTGGCCTCCCTTAAAGAGTTCCTTGTTTGGGAACCCATGGTTACCTGGCCTCCTTTAGGGAGTTACTTTTCCAAGAAACTATTGTTTCATGGCCTACCTTAGAGAGTGCCTTGTTCAGGAACCCATGGTTCTCTGGCCTCCTTTAGGGAGCGCCTTTTCTAAGAATCCATTGTCATGCGGCCTCCCTTAGAGAGTGCCTTGTTCGGGAACCCATGGTTACCTGGCCTCCTTTAGGGAGTTCATTTTCCAGTAACTCTTCGTTTCATGGCCTTCCTTAGGGATTTCCTTGTTTGGGAACCCATGGTTCCCTAGAGTCCTTTAGGGAGTTCCTTTCTCAGGAACCCATTATTCAATGGAATCCCTTAGGGAGTGCCTTTCTTAGGAACCCATGGTTCCACGATCTCCTTTAGGGAGTGTTGACACAAGGGCAGAGCTAGGGTTCAATGCTTCAACAACGCACCAACAAAACCCTAACTATTGGCCCTTTCAAAAACACCTGCAAAGCAGATGAAGTCTCACCTGAGGTAGAGGTAGGGGGGGTTGCAGGACTCAAGTGTCTACAACCTAGTTGGGACATATATCTATGATCACAATACTTAGAATATCACTTAGCAATTAATATTCATTATTATTTAACCCTTATTCACATCGCAGGTTAAACCCTTATTATAGGACAATGCAGTATTAATCAAGATCTAAGTACATCTAATTATTTAGCACATAGCATCAGAGTAGATATAACATTCATTCATATACTAAGCACTAAGCATCAATGGATCTACCTATCATGCATCATGATCATTACACTAAGAAATTAAATGCAAAAACAACATGAACAACATAGCACAAAGCACATTGACACAGGATATAGATGGTTCACCCTAGTGTGGGGCTACATCCACCAATATTCTTCTCTTCTTATTGGTCTCTTCAATCTTCATACATGCACCAAGCCACCAAGCCAACTCCACAGAGGACAGGAGATCTGTGCACACCTCGCCATATCCTCCTTCCCCAAGTTAGGTCAAGCACAGAGCCTTTTCATAGCTTGCGCACAAAGCTATTACAAATGCTTGCACTTAGATATGAAAGCCTTTACATAGTCATGCACTAAGTCGAATGCCACTCTAGCACTTAGCCATCAACCTCTTCTTTTCTTGCCTAGATACTTATTTATACATTACAAAAGGGTCCTAAGCATGGGTGAACCCATGGGTCGACATCCCATACCTGTTACATAAACCCTAAAATCCCAAAAATCACACAAAAGGGGCGATATCCCACGATCTCTACTTCACCTGGGTGCTTCGACTTTGACCATCCTGTCGAAGTCCCAAAAATGGTCAAACATGACCAACGTTTCCATAAAACTTGGTCGAAGGCCAGCAGACCCCCAACACTCACATGTGACTCGTCCCAAGTCATTACAAGACTAGACCTTCTATTTTACTTCGACTTCAGACTGTACGAAGTAGCCTGTGCTTTCTGCTCTATTGCTCCCCACTATGTGCAGACTATCTTTTCTGTGTGCCAACGAGGAGTGCCTTTCTCAGGGACCCATCATTCCTTAGCCTCCCTTAGGGATTTCCTTGTTCAGGAGCCCATGGTTCCTCAACCTCCTTTAGGGAGTGCCTTTATAAATAATCCATCATGCCTTGGCCTCCCATAGGGAGTGCCTTGTTCGTGAACCCATGGTTCCACTTTCTCCTTAAGGGAGTGCCTTTTTCAAGAAAAAATTGTTATATGGCATCCTTTAGGGAATGCATTTTCCAAGAACCCATCATTCCTTGGCCTCCCTTAGGGAGTGCCTTCTTTGGGAACTCATGGTTCCTTGGCATCCTTTAGGGAGTGTATTTCCAGGAAACCATCATTCCTTGGCCTCTCTTAGGGAGGGCCATGTTTGGGAACCCATGGTTATATGTCCTCCTTTAGGTATTTCCTTTTTTAGGAACTCATTATTCCTTGGCCTCTCTAAGGGAGTGCCTTTCTACGATAACTCATCATTCCCTACCCTCCTTCAGGGATTACCTCTTCTAGGAACTCATTGTTCCTTGGCCTCCTTTTGGGGGAACCCAAAATTTTCATCAAGGGACCTTTTTTCCCATCAATGTTAAAATTTTAGGTACACTTACTCACTATCATTTCTATCAAATAATTGTCACACGTTATTTATTTTTAGATATTTTTCTCAATGGGTATTTGGTTTTTATGTGTGTAGGTACTTGTTATGAAGACACACAACCCATTCAATATTGTATATCCCATGGCCCCTTCATGTATATTTTCAAAACTGCCATGCACTCATGCCCTCTACAAATAATTGCATATCCTAGTTATACCCCTTGACATTCACCTTTAGGACCCCCACATCTGGATTTGCAGTACCCCCACCTTTATTTCATCCAGGTATTGTCACCTGCTGGCATTCTCACCCACATGAGTTTTTCCACATATATTTTTCCCTTGGAAAATTAACACTCATGTTGTTCTATCCATTAGGTTTGGGAGTCCTCATACCATGTTGATTTTTTTTTTGTCTTGTAGTCTACATAAAGTTGATAAAATCCTTCATTTTCCAGTTGGCAGGAACCTTCGATCTAGAAAGGGATATCCATGGTTATCCGGATCTCCTGAAACATGCCTGCGAATGGATCATATTCATAAAAAATAGGAGCACCTTCAAAGTTCATGATATGTGATCTGTGTCTCCTCTGCTCATACTTCAAGAGGATGGCTTCTAGATTGTATCCTTTGTTTTCCTTAGGGTACTACCTGGTTTCCATCTCCTTATCATTTTCAATATCAAGGGAAACAAATTGAATATTTTCATTTGTCCCTAGGGTTGATTGATATTCCAGGGAGATAATGGCATCATCATATGACAAGTAATCCTTTTGGTTTAGTTCGTGACCTGTATGCATGTCTCCATTGAAGTGTATTTCAATGGATTTTTCAAGTATAAATTCAGGAGAACCCCAACAATTTTCTTATTTCTATCCTTTACCAGAATCCATGGCATGATTACCATCCAAATTGATTTTATTACAGGTAGAATGTAGTGACTAGATTGCATGGTTGTTCTGCTCCTGATTTACTAGAAAATTTGTCCCATCACTAGAAGGGCCACACATATCTCTACCAGTATCTAGGGTTTCTTCATAGCTAGTATTGGGTTGATATTTTGCATAGTTTTTGCTACAAACTTGTGTAGGCTCAACATCCAAAATATTCTATGATTTATCAATTTTTGGAAGCACACAGTCTAAAAGAAAACAATGCAAAACATCAGTCATCAATTGACGATGAAACATGTACTTCCTTTTGACAACTTAAAAATGTTTAATATATGTGTGATCTCAGATTAATCTCTACAATATGATATTTTTATCTGACGTTGAGGGTTTTACATTACCCACTAGAAAATATAGAATGTTTTATGGGCCCTCCCGTGAAGGAGTCAAGCCCAATCCCTCTTTGATACCATGTTGATTTTTCTATATGAGATGATATTGTATATTCAATGTATTATTACAATGATGAGTGTTCCATATATATAGAACATATGGTGACCATCCATGAAAGGATACATCCCTTGGATAATCAATAACTATTTATTATTATTATTACTTATTATATACATTATTTAATAATCAATAATTATATTATTAATTATTAATTTAGGAGAATGTCTTCCCGATGTTGTCCAAGAATCAACATTGATAAACTACACCATTATGGACTCCCAATTCCTATTTAGTTGGTTACATCAAATGCACTTCTACATTATCATTAACCCTCCATATCATCCACCATTGTCGAAGACCTCTAAATATAATAGGCCACCAAGGCCTCCAATTTGTTCATTCCTAGATTCAGAGCCTGTTTAGTAATCAAAACCATAATCTATCATTTTTTGATTCCCTCGAGGGCGCTGCAGACATCTACTTCATCAACAATATTCAGTTTCCGTCATTTCATTTATGGTTTCATGACATGAGCATGGGGCATTCCCACCTCATTTTTACCCAGATGTATATTTCAGTTTTCAGAGAATAATTGGTTCTCCTCAAGATGTCTTTTCCTCCAAAGGATCGCTCCTACGGTCTTCCTCGGATAGCAATTACAACTCTCCTATTCACAAAAGAAACAATGATTTATTTTGGATATACATATGCTCCTAACCTCACACATCAGGGGGAATATGTTATCACCAGAAAATTGCTCAGCACAAACACATCATACTTCCAACATTTATAGGACCTACTTCATCAAGATGACAAAACTATGTAAAACGAGCCATGAATTTATGTGCATTTCCACCAAATTTGGTACACACACATCTACGCAGATAAGAAAAGATCCAAATGCACACTCTATGAAATATGTGCAAATGTCACTGATTCAACCTACACAGACGCGGAAATGACACATTTATGAATTTGTTCAGGAATCAACCACTTTTAGGCTAAAGTGAATCAATACAAGACCCCAAGATCGACCCAAAATCTCTCCTTGGGATGACTGAAAGGATGGGATGTGCCTCTAAATGCCTCTCATTCACACTTGGAACATGTTATGAAATATATTTCTATGGTCCTATAAAATACATGGCCATTGTATGCTAAAAAGGAGGGAATTCATTGTATTGATATGCTACCCATTTTCTCTTCGAGAAGCCATTCATTCTCTTGAGATCCCATTGATCAATCATAATATTTGGTAAGATTCTCACCTCTTGAGAAACTTGACCAATAATTTCTTCACCATTGTTATATAGGAGATTCAAACTCTATTTTTGGGGGACCCAAGAGACCTCCCAAGGAGGAATAAGGGATCCATAGTCCCACTTTTATCTTTTGGTGTTCTCCATTCAATTATCACTTTCCATTTGGGTAGTTCTCTCTTCTTTCAATTTCATGCATCTCTTAGAATTTACATGGGATTATTTTTCTTTCATTTCTCGGTTATTCCTTTTGTTTTTTACTATTTTGTGAATTCACTAATATACTAATCATTTATGTGTTGCCTTGTTGGTCCAACAAGGAAGTTAAGGGACCTATTTTTTCTCACCCAAGTGGCAAAAGGAACCCAACAACAAATTCAACAATGTATCCTTCCTTTACTTGAGAAAACTAGAAAATCAATCGCCAGAGTCCACTTGTTGTCTAGCACCTTTAAAATATTAAGCTTGTCTTGATCCCAAACTATTAGCTTTACTAGTAATACAACTGAATTGAAAGAAACTTGTATTTTCAACCATTCATGCAATAGACATGGAAAGTCTCCAAAGAAGAGCTCATGCATGGTCAAGTAAATGTATCGGTCCTTCCATTACTACACGTTCACCCGCAATCCTTGCGTCTCTCATAGGGAAAACTTGTCCTCTTTTACTTCTCGCTACTCTTGAATATCCTCCTCAGTAAGATGCCACCACATTGATATTTTCCTCCATCAATTTCAACAAGACTTTAGGTCCCGACAATGGAACCATTTGTTGCATTGTTAGTCATCGTTTCGGTTCATGCTTGTGTGCACATCGACCTTCCTAACACTAGGGCGATTTAGACCCAAGGTCCATCTGGAGCATGTCCAAAAAAAAACCTAAGCACTGGCATATAAATCATCAACCAGGGCCAAGGAAAGTCTCACCCTAGATGTAGATAGGATCACAAAGATCATAAGGTCTTGTGTTGGTGATGAAGGATTAAAAATTAATCATATCGAGCAGTACTGCAGCTGAAATCCATATAAAGCATATTTGATACTTTATTAAGAACTAAGAATGAACACACTATATATCCACATTCCAAACATTCATAACAGATACAGAATAAATTAGAACTGCCATATATTCATTATTAAAATCATTTCATCATAACAGAGCTATACATTGTGTAGAAACACATCCAATCACAGTCACAGAATCTCAAATCATCATTATATCAATAGAGGAAATAAATAGAATGTGCCATGTGCCTTGCCTTAGGACCCACACATATCAAAATGCAAGAATATATTCAAGGACATTATAATACTATAGCAGGCTCAAAGTGAGCTCGATGCTGGGTGCTAACTCAAAACTCTCAGACTAGATGAAACGCTTCTCATCAACTCCTTAAGACCATAGCCAACAATCTATATGAGATTAAAGCTACTTTTTATAGCATTTGTTGTTGCAGAATGTTGCCCCTTTCTGTTCTTCTCCACTCGCTTGTCTGATCCAAATGCCCTGCACGATTCAGGTACATGCAAATAGTCCACGTAGTCCTTTTGCATCAAGGGAAATATCAATTTCTTGACCAAATCCTCTTCTGGTTGACCCACATATTTTTAATTTGTTGGTACTTAATCATTCAGGGAGATATCCCAATGATTCCTATCTTTCTTATGAAAAGAATTTTCTTGGTTTCTGGTGTAACTTGCAAAACTTGGACTAGCACACATTTGGTAGCCTTTATGTTTTGTTCTCTACTAGAAAAGCTCATTTTGATGCACACTTTATGGAAATCCTCGCACACTTACCGAGGTTTGTGTAGAACTTGTAAAATGGATGTGCATTTCTCCCTTGGTGCACACGCACAAAACTTAACCCAAATTTTGGGTGCCAACATTGACATGTTGTTGAGAGAACTAGAACAACAATGTGTATGGCTAGGTGGAACGTCTAAGGTCTGTAACCAATTGTTGCTTCTATATAAATATAAGTGTTTTGTTATATGATTTATTTGTTTCTTATTATGTGTACTTAACTTATCATGTTGTGCATGTTTATATTTTCAAATTTTATTATGTGTTATGCATTAAAGTGCATGATGTTAGGATTGCATAAGTATTTCATATGCAGGGCATATTATTAAAGATGGGTATCTCATCCCTATTGGGAATAACAATTAAAGGTATCAGAGTATTAATGAGTGAGATAATATAATTTTAGAAATTCACTATATGACAGAGGTTGAATTTTCATGACATATTCCTAGAAGTGAGTTTGGGGTGTGTTACAATGTGGTACCAGAGAAACAGATTCAACACCGAACCTGCATGGGATAGAGTCAAGAAATTCAAGCAGAAATTTGCAGATGCAAAATTTTAGAGAATGCCTGCAATTTATTTGTCAAAATTTCCCAAGCAAAATTGGGGAAATTTCCCGAGAAATTTGAGGAAATTGATTATTATGGGTTAAAATTCCCAAAAATCCTCTCTATATTAGCGACTTCAAACCTGAAATTGGCCTAATTTATGAATTGTGGAGAAGCCATGGAGGAATTTGGTAAAACCCCTAATTTCTGAGCAAATTCAGTTGGAATTTGTTGATTAAGGTTGGTTGTCATTGATGTCAACCCTTGAAGAAAGCCCCATAGCACAAAGGTTTGGGTAATGGACCCAATATTGTTTGATGTAAATATGACTCATTATTGTTTTTTCATGCTTGATAAGAAGTAAATATGGATGAACTCCAAAGTGGTCCCCTTATGGTGAAATCCCTCATGGGAAGATGCTTTGTGGAGTAAGAGAACCCATGCTTAATTGTGGAATAATGAGATGAAGGAAATTGAATTTTTTAGGGAAAATATCCTAGATGGATAGTGATTGTCATTTCATTTCCATTGGTATGTGGAACGTCACATAATTCCTCACGGTTAGAGAGTTATGGCCATGAGAAGTTGGAGACCCCAGGTTTGGGTAATGGACCCAAGTTTGTTTGATGGGTAATGGCATGATTTATGATATATTTTTAGATAATAATATTCTATATGGATATTACATTTCATTCCATTTCTGGTGGTATGTAGAACGTCACATAACTCCTCACGGTTTGAGAGTTATGGCCTTACGAAGTTGGAGGAACCTCATATGTCATCTAGAAGCCCCAAAAGGTCAAAGTAGTCAAAGTGGTTTAAGAGATTTTAAAAGGTAAATAATAAAGTGAAGTGATGAGTGTATTATAATTCAAATTGAATACAAAATAAATTATTTCAATAATAAATTTAATGGAAAAATTAGAAGTGGACCCAACCCTAAAATAAGGAAAGTGGGCCAAGTGACCTAGAAGATGTTTTTAAGGAAGCTACTTGGAGAGTATAAATAAGAGGCAAGGCTCTCTAATTTGAATCACACTTGAGAATATTGAATATCTATATGTGTATGAGGTAACCAAGGATATCTAAACCATAATTCTGAGTGAAGGTGAAGAAAAGAAGGTCGAAATGCAAGGAAGGATAAATTCTTTTGATGGTGCTTTCTAGGGTATGTTATTTACAGGTCATCTCACCATTTTCACTATAACTTCTTTTCTATAATGATTCTGACCGTGAAATTTCTATGAAAGTGAGAAAACATATCCAGGTATCTGTGGTAATAAATTCAGCTTTTGGGTCGTTTTATTTTTGGAGTTACACTCCGTGGAAAATAGGGTTTGTGGCCAGTCCTGAAACTAGTCAAAATCAAGTGTTTCGGGTAAAAACGTCATAACTTCTTCATAAAATATCCAACTTCCGTGAGACCAAATGTATTGGTTAGGGTACATCCTTTAGTATTCTGTGTAACATTTTCATATCAATTCATCAAATATTTTGTGGGGGAATGCTCTACAAGGTCGCTCTCTAGAATAAGCCAAAATTCAGCAAGGTATGCCATTTTTTCTATAATGCCTTTTATGAGAGGTTCCAAGTAGTGAAACTTGGAGGAATTGCATAAAACACACTGAAGAACATTGTATATCAGTTTTAGATATGTATACAATACAGGTTCAAAGTTATGATTACTTCAAATTAGGGTTGTTGACTAATCCAAAACTAGGCATGTGAGACTAAAGAAAAGTTTGATGAAAATGATAGTCTCTTGTTTTTAAAGTTAAGGAAGGTTTGTAGGAATGCAATCATATACACCAGGTCTATTACAAAGCTACAAATCAGATTTGGATGATGAAATTGATGAGGCCTTTTGGTTGTGGTACATGTTGAGTACATGGTTGAGATAAGTAGTTGATGAGTTGGCGCACATACATGAGGTGTATAGTTGATGATGTTGGTACATATTAATGAGTCCTAGTTGATGATTAGTTGACACATGATTGGTACATACTTGGTACATGGTTGGATGCACTTGTTTATGGTGCAGGTTGATTATAGGTTGGTGCATGGTTGATGCACTTGTTTATGGTACAGGTTGAGGTACAGGTTGATGCATGGTTGATGCATGGTTCAGATTTATTGGTACAGGTTTACAGTAGTATATCTCACAGTGATAGTGTGACAGTGGTTCCATCATTCTACTTCTACTTCAAGGTGGCAGGATGGGGCAAGGACAGGTGGTTGTAGCCACCTTCCGGTTGTAGCAAGAGAACATTGGGGGTTGTAGCCTCCTTTTGGTTGTAGCCAGAGAATTGGGGAGTTGGAGCTTCCCTCAAGTTGTAGCCTGAGAAACTAGGGGGTTGGAGCCTCCTTCCAGTTGCAGCTGGAAAACAAAGGAACTTGGTGCTTCCAATGAATGTAATTCTTCAAGACATATAAGAAAAGGCATTCCGTGGTTTTCTCCCGATTTGGGTTTCCACGTAAAACACTGGTGTACTGTGTATGTGTGTGATTGTATATTTATTACTTCTCATTATTGGATAATAATTCTACATTGATATAACATTTGAAGAAAAAGGATTATAATTACGCTATTACTGATTCACCCCCCCTCTTAGTAATCCAACAGAATTTGTGATCATAATCATTGAGGGGGAATTATTTAGAGCTAATTGGGTGAATTCAAGAAGAATTTCATCCCAAGAGTTCAATAATTGTAGAACCATGGTGGCCCAAGCAAAGAATTTGGGAAAAAATGGGGAAAATCCCTAATTTCTAGGTAAAATTCGCAGAAAAATCCATATGGGGATGTTCTTGTTTTAGACATAGAGGTAAAATTGACATGCATAGGGTCAAAATAAACCATAATAATATTAAACTAGATCTTCCATGGAATTCAAGGGAGAAAAATAAAAATTAGGCATTTTTCAAAATTTGGGAATTTTTGGAAATTTTGGAAAAATTACATACATGGTAACATGGAAGCCACTTGTAAGGTGACATGGAATTCCATGGTGGAATATCCATGATATATATGGCAGGGTTTTGAGTGTACATGTGGTAGGGTCCATGGAGGTCGAGCCATGGGACAAGGTGCACAATGGCAGGCCCAAAGGGTGATGTAGGGGCCACATCAAAAATTTGGTTTTTGGGACTTGGAAATCATGGTATTAGAGCCTGATTCCAAACCATCATAATCAATCAAATGGATCCATTTCACACCATGGAAGTAAGTGGTTATGGTAATTTGGAATTGGCCAACTACCATGCAACTTCAAACTCTCGTAATGCATGGTAGTCATTGATCATCTTCCTTTCTTCATCGTCTGATTAAGAGTGTCAGCAAGTTGTGCACAAGGAGGAAAAGGGTGTGGGATGGGACCCTCCCACTCAAAGTGACCAATCACATGGTTCCATGTGGGGATCTAGGTACAATGGGTCCTGTAAATATAATAAATAAAAGAAAAGAAAAGAAAGAAGAAAGAGAAGGGAAGAAGAAAGAGAAGAAAGGGTGATAGAGAAGGAGAAAGCGTGAGGAAGAGAAAAAGAGGAAGTTGATGAAGGATGACAGAGTGGGGAAATTTTTTCCAAGGGGTAATATGGAATCACCTCAATATTCCATGTGGACCCATAGTGCTACATTAGTATCAAGGATGACACATAGGAAAAAATTGTCCTATGTTAAAAAAAAAAAAAAGTCTGGAGCCAAAGTCATATTTTGACCATTGAAGGAACAAAATAACTCATAGGTGGATGAAATATTTTGGGTATGTCTGTAGTATTATGGTCTACAAAAGTTCCATCTAGGGCCACTGGTCAAATTATGCACCAATTTTCCAGAAATTGCAAATTATAGGTTTTTGAAGAACAGGGTGGTGCTTAGTGGTAGGGACATTGTTACTAATGATATTGGAGTGGAAATGACAAAACGTGGAAAAATCCACTATTCTAGGCCACTTAGTGGATAATTTTGGGATTTTAAAAGGAGGAAAAGTGACCCTAGATGAAAAAAAATGAAAATTTTTATTTACTCAACATTTTATCTACTCATCAATCCAAACAACTTTTCTTAGTGAAGTTTTTCCATAACTGCTAAGTTTGGGAGATAGCTAGTTTGGCTAAAATTTTTAGTTTGGAAACAAAGTGCAAAAAGTGAAAAAATTTCATTTTCAAATTGCCACAAATTTTGACCAAGGCATCATATGAGAGTTTTTGTGAACTCACTGTCATCATTGTTATCAATGCATCCTACAATTGTTTTTTTGTTTCTTGCTAGATTTTCTTCTAGAAGTGGCAGAATTTGATGTCTCAACTTAATTACACTAGGGAGAAAGGTGCACAAAAAGGGTAAACACTACAAGAAGAACACCCTGTAGAAGAGTTTTTTATGGAACCTCCCTGACAAATCATCCCTTCTCTATTTATAGCAAAGGTTGTTAGAAAAGGTGGGTGACCAGAGGTTTTTACAGAGTTTTTATTTAGTGGTGTGCTTGTAAGGAAAAAACACACTAGTGTGCAAAAAATATAGATGCCCCGATGCTTCAAAATTAATGCAAACTTTTATCTACCAAAATATATATAGAGAGAGAGGAGGCAGGTGGTCAGAGGTTTTTTAGCGGTGTTCTTGTAAAGTACAAACACACCGATGCATACAAAATACAGACACCTCGGTGCTTCAACATTAACGTGCACCACATCCACTATATATATATATATATATATATATATATATATATATATATATATATAT
>JASDQU010307139.1:154153-177715 GCA_032191745.1 Picea mariana
AGTCGGAGAACATTGGGGGTTGTAGCCTCCTTCTGGTTGTAGCCATAGAATTGGGGAGTTGGAGCTTCCCTCAAGTTGTAGCCTGAGAAACTAGGGGGTTGGAGCCTCCTTCCAATTGCAACTGGAAAACAAAGGAAGTTGGTGCTTCCAATGAATGTAATTCTTCAAGACATATAAGAAAAATCATTTCGTGGTTTTCTCTCGATTTGGGTTTCCACGTAAAACACTGGTGTACTGTGTATGTGTGTGATTGTTTATTTCCTACTGCTCATTATTAGATAATTATTCTACATTGATATAACATTTGAATAAAAAGGATTATAAATATGCTATTACTGATTCACCCCCCCTCTTAGTAATCCAACAAAAGATAAATATTTATTAAAGGCTAGAAATGGTGGATTGGAAATTTTGCAAGAATATCTTGAAGACCCAACTATAATGTGAGAAGAACTATCATATATCTAGGTTATTTTGCTAAATAATCCTTATAAATGGTGTGGTTGTTCGCTAGGGTAGTTGGACAAGAATCCATTGCTACCATTCCTCATCTAACTTTGTATATCCTATATTTCTCCATTCATGAGAAAGCAATTTTCAATTGGGCGAAGGTTATTTCTGGGGAACTATATTTCCAACTGGAAATTTTCAAAAAGAGTAATAAATTCTATATGTCCTCATACTTAATATTTTCTATCACATATTGTCATGTTTTTAAAGGGATACATTTATCCAAACAAGTCAACTACAAAATTGACCCAGTTCATACATGGTACCCTTCCTTACGAAAACAAAAGGATATGTACCACTTTTATGAAGTGAATAATTCATTTATTTCTTCCTTTAAGAAACTTATTTTTGGATCAAGTACTTCAATATTGTCTTTAGAAGCAACAACATTTCTAGAGAAAAAGAGGAATTTTTGAGGAAACAAAACATTTTAGCATCATCAAGGTTTATTTCTCTAAAGAGAGACCTTCATACCTTCCATATTATGTGTCAGATAAGATATTTGTAGGAATTATCCTTCTATTATGAGGAATTATATTTGGGACATAGTGCTGAGAGTGGAGAGAAAGTCATTTTTTATTTCCAGGTGGATGTACAAGATTAATCATGTTGCATATGGTAGCATAGAGATGTTCAAGGAAAGGTTTGTGGTGAGAGGGTTCTCCTAGAAAGACAGAGAAGACTATGTGGAAAAGTTTTCTCTAGTATCTATGTGTGCTTCAATTTGAGCTATTATTTCTGTTGCTTCAGTTATAAGTTGGGGGATACATCAGAAGGATGTGAAAACAAATTTCCTCAACGGGATCATTGAAGATTAGGTATACATAGAGAAACCTTGGGGATTTTAGGTATATGGGAGGGAGTCTCATGTGTGTAGGCTTAAGAAATCCTTGTATGGACTCAATGTTGATGTTAGTGGTAACATTGGACGAGTGCTTTCATATTAGCATGTGGCTATCATGTGGAATTCATCGAGATCCTTCTAAGTGTGAGACTTTACTTTAATTAAAGGAATTAATTAAAGTAAAGTGATTTCATTAATAAATTGAGTTATTTAAGGAAACTGTTAAAAGTAATTAGCATGTAAATATTAAGTGACTGTGAGAAGTTATCTCAATCGTCAATCAATTTGGAGCTTAGAACTATATTATAAATCACGATTATAAAAGAAAGTCTAGGGTGAAGGAGAAGACACCTTTGATGAGATATCAAGGTCAACACTTGTTGTAAAAACAAGATCATAGAGAAATAAAATAAAACAAATGCAGAAATAAAACACAGAAGATACAGAATACAATAGAGACATAGATATACATGGTTCACCCAATGTGGGCTACGTCCACAAGAGAAATCGTCAGGTCCTTCCTTTATTATTATCCAACAAATTAAGGGATACAACCTACAACACATCCACTATAACTTCCTCTTCTTTCTCTTACAGTCTCCTCTCTCAGAATAAAATATTCACATTCATATACCACCGCAACACAATTCCATCATACATAAAAGAGGGTGTCCTTCTAGGGAAAAATACCCTAACATAACTTCTGTCGTCAAATATGTGACCTTATAATGAATGGTTCAGGTTGACTATGAAATTAAANCCCCCCCAAAGGCTAGGGGGCCCAAGAATTCTATATCCTACAATTTCTTTGACCTGCATAAAAATTAGGATGACAATAAGGATCCAAAACCAACAATACTTTGATGAGATGTCAAGGTCGAATATTTGGTGTGATACCAAGATCAAGATCTTTAGTGAGATGCCAAGAATAAGAGACCTTTGATGAGAGACCAAGGTGGGGAACTTTGGTGAGATTCCAAGGTTGGGATTTTTGGTGAGATTACAAGATCAGGTACCTTGATGAGATTTCAAGGTTGGAACTAGCAAAGAAAGACTTTTGCTAGTGTGGAAAGTGTAGAAGAAAATAAGGAATTTTACTTACACGAGAGTGAGGAGATCTCACTAGTTGGGTGAAGATATTTCATCCAATCATTAATGCAGAGAGGGATAGATCATGAAGGACCATGGTTCAATATCTTCGATAGGTGGAGGACATCCATATAGAAATCATACAGATCATGGAGGAGAGAGAGAATAGGAATCCATAGGTGGGTTTTAGCTGATTGAATCCACACGAAATGGGTGCACTGTATGGAAGTGTCTCTATAGTATTTTTGTAAATGTACACAGGTTTCAGTAGAGTCAGTCATGTATGTATGCAATTTTACTAAAGGAAATGTGTGTACACCTCGAAAAACATGTTGATACAGGGTGATCCAACAACACAGGCATTGCCATGTTTTTTTTAGTGTATATTCTCTTAGTGGTCCATTTTCCCTGCTACGGGAACCCTAATTTTAAGCATAATAAAATCATTCTTAGCACTATTTTTCCCTCCGTGTTTTTTCCAGGGGTATCTACCCAAAAATATTGGTGTTTATGTGTGAGATTGTTTTTTTGGTTTCCTAGTTTATGCTTCCACTGCATGTTTAGTTGATTACTCAATTGTGCTTTTAGTAGATAAAGTGATTTTATTTTGAGATAATTGTCGGGTGTTGGGTTGAAGTGATAAAATCAACATGGTATCAGAGCAACGTTGCTCTAGGAGAAAACCAAGTGCACGATGATAGATCTATGAGATTTGAGTGACCATGAGAGAGATCAAGTTCATATCTAGGGTTACAAGAGTAGATCTATGGGATCAAGAGCGTCGATGTGGGTGCTTGAAGGAATAAGTGTAGATCCACTATATTTTGTAGAAAATCAATCAAATTTGTAGAAGATCTTAGTATATCTATAAACCAATAGGAAAAAATCGAAGAACGGATTTCTAGGAAACAACAATACTGAGGTAGAACAAGGGTTTTTGCAGGTGTATAGAGGTGTACGTGATTCATAGAAGGGACAATCATGTACATACGTGGGCTATAGTGGTGACAATCACATACATATGCGGGATGCAGTGGGGACAGTCACCTACATACATAGGATGTAGTGGTGACAGTCACGTACATGGCCGTATAGGGACATGGACAGTACAGAGGTAGTTTCAAGAAGAATTTTTGTTGGGTGGCTTGTTGAGCAATGATAGAAGGATGAGAAATTAGAAAGGAGAGATCAGATAGGTGGAGAAGGACTTCCATCTAGAGATCTGATCCACATGAGAGCACATAGAAGTAGATATGGAATTTTTTGCATGTGCTTGAGTCATCCACTTAGGAACAAAGAAGGAATTTTTCTCAAGTACTTGAGCCATGAAGGAAAATGACTCAAGGGGATCTCATATGGGTGCAGAAGGATGTTCATATAGATATCATAGGATGATAGATCTATTGGAGTCAGTGACTCATATATGGAGCAAACAAGTGTGTAGGGAATGGTTTGAGGAAATGAGCAAAGGGGAAGCAAGGGAGATAGAAAACAACTAGCAAGATCGAAGGAATGATCCTGAGGTTTGTGTTGGTTGTGGAGCCTGATTATCTTCCTGATTCAGAGGTCCTTGATTTCAGCCGTGTTTATACCCCATGAAGTATTTACACCCCAGAAGTATGTACACTCTTCCACGCGGGGGAGTGCAGAGGGGGGGTACCCCGTCTGTGGGGTCCGGGGGCAAGCGGGCCCCCCGCGGGGGTTCGGGGGNTAATAATAAAGGAAGGACCTGGCAATTTCTTTGGTGGACGTAGCCCACACTGGGTGAACCACGTAAATCTGTGTCTCTCTTGTATTGTGTGTCTTCTGTGTTTTGTTTCTGCATTTGTTTTATTTTATTGCTCTGCGGTCCTTTTTTTTCTAACAGTTTGTAGGGCTTGGCTATTTGATTATTTGTATTCCTCTAGAGAACCATTATCCCAGGATGGGATCCTGTAAAAGTATCCAAGGGGATCTTGGATCATTGATCAATGTTAGTGGCAGAGAACATGAAGTAGATAGCTCTAAAGGTTGGGAACCTCAGAGGGATTCAACCTTCAAGTTCAAGTGAGAAGGGGAAGACTTTGAATTCTATCAGATATGATTCATGGTGTGAGATGGTTGTACAATATTCTCAGAAGTAGGGGGGATTCTAGGATCATGTTCAGAGGCAATGAGTCTTCAGAGATGGGTCAAAACGAGATGGCGGGGATAATTTTTGTGTCAGAAGGAGCAACCAATCAGGTGGATTGTAGAGCAGCCATGGTAGTAGATCTAGTAGCAAAGAGAGATCCAACTCAAGGTGGGAGAAGTACATTCCTCGCTAAGAGGGAGTGTTGATGTTAGTGGTAGCATAAGATAGGTACTTTTGCATTAGCATGTGTCTAGCACATGGAAGTCGTCAAGAGCCTTTTAAGTTTGAGACTTTACTTTAGTTAAAGTATTTAATTAAAGCAAAGTTCTTTTATTAGTAAATTGAGTTATTTAAGGAAACTGATAAAAATAATTAGCATGTAAATATCAAGTGAGTGTGAGAAGTAATCTCAACTATCAATCACTTTGGAGATTATAAATAGATTAACTCACGATTATAAAAGCAATGTTAGGGTCAAGGATAAGACATATTTGATGAGAAATCAAGGTAGATACTTTGATGAGAGGTCAAGGTTGGATCTTTGGTGTGATACCAGGATCAAGGTATTTAGTGAGATGCCAAGATTAAGAGACCCTTGGTGAGATACCAAGGTGGGGACCCTTGGTGAGATGCCAAGGTTGGGATCTTTGGTGAGATGCCAAGATCAAGTAACTTGATGAGAGATCAAGGTTGAACCTAGCAAAGAAGGACTTTTTCTTACATGAGAGTGAGGATATATCACTGATTTGGTGAAGATATTTCATCCAAGTGTTGATGCAGAGAGGGTTGAATCACAAAGGATTGTGGTTCAATATCTTGGATAGGTGGAGAAAGACATCCATCGAGAGATCATACAAGTCAAGAGGAGAGAGAGTAGAGGCAATCACAGGTGGGTTTTCACTAATCGAATCCATAGGAAAGGGGTGCACCATATGGAAGTGTCTATATAGTATTTCTACATGTATGCTAGTTTCAGTGGAGATAGTTTTGTATGTACGTGGGTTTGCTAAAGGAAAGGCACATACACCTTGAAAAACATGCTGATACAGGGTTGTATAGAAGCAGAGGCATTTCCAGGTTTGTCTATAGTGTATATTCTCTTAGTGGTCCATTTTATTTGTTACGAGAGCCCCGATTTTAAGCATAATAAAATCATTCTCATCACTCATTTTCCCTTTGGGTTTTTTCCAAGGGTATCTACCCAAAACTATTGGTGTATATGTGTGATATTTTCTTTTGGTTTCCTAGTTTATGCTTTCATTGGATGTTTAGTTGATTACTCAATTGTGCTTTTAGTAGATAAAGTGATTTTGTTTTGAGATAACTATTGGGTTTTGGGTTGAAGTGATAAAATCAACACTCAAAAAGGCACCCATGGCGTGGTATTCGAGGATTGATGGATACTTGCAGAGTATGGGATTTACCAAGAGTGATGCAGATCCTAACTTGTACTTTATACTTGTTGGGTTTGATTCACTCATCTTGGTTCTATACGTTGATGATTTATTTCTCACAAGTACACAGGAGATTATTGCAGGGTGCAAAGTAGATTTGGCTACTTAGTTCAAGATGGAGAACATTGGTTTGATGCATTATTTCTTGGAGTTAGAGGTATGGTAGGAATCGAGAGACATATTCCTTGGTCAAGAGAAGTACGTAGTTGAGATCTTGAGAAGATTAAGGATGGAGGACTGTAGACCGATGACTACACCTATGGTCACCAATCTAAAGAACAATGTCACTTCAGATTCAAATTTGGTGGATCCCAATATATACAGGCAACTAATAGGTTCCTTGATGTATTTGTTCAACACTAGGCCAGATATATGTTTTTCTATGAACACCTTGAGTCGGTTCATGGTGGAGTCGAGGCAGGTTCATTGGATAGCAGTGAAGCATGTGCTCATGTACTAGAGAGATATAGTGGAGTATGGATTGAGGTATCTTGGAGGATATGGAGTGGAATTGCAAGGTTAATCAGACTTAGATTGGGAAGGAAGTGCAAAATAAAAAAAGAGCACCTCGAGGTGTTGTTTTATCTTTGGATTAGCAGTGGTTACTAGGTTCAGGAGGACATAGACTTCTGTATCACTCATTTTAGCAGAGACAAAGTATATGGCAGTGAGTATGGCTAGCTATGAATCCATTTAACTTCGAAAAATTCTTACAGTTTTATTTGATCAGGAGTTGGAGTCTACGGTGATATACTGTGATAATTAGAGTTGTATCAAACTCTTGGAGAATCCATTATTCCATGACAGGTCCAATCATACAGAGATTAGATACTGCTTCATTAGAGATATGATCCAGAGGGGAGCATTGAAGCTTCAATATATTTCCACAGATGAGCAAGTTGTGGATATTTTGACCAAACCCTTGGTGAAAGGGAAGTTTGTGTTCTTCAGAGACAAGCTTGGAGTGGTGCATAATACCTTCCTCACTAAGAGAGATTGTTGATGCATCTAGCATCAGATGGGTATTTCCACATAGACTTGGTGTCTAGCATGAAAAATTCATCCAAATCCTTCTATCTTGGTAATTTTACTTTAATTAAAGGAATTATTAAATCAAAGTGATTTTATTAGTAAATTGAGTTATTTTAGGAAATTCTAAAATTTAGCATTTAATATTAGCAATTAATCTCAAGTGAGGTGAGAAGTAATCTCAACTGTCAATCACTTGGGAGATTAGCAATAGATTATAACTCAATCTTATAAAAGGAAGGATAAGGTGAAGGATGAAGACACTTGGCACTTGATACTTGTGTTGAGAGGGTTGACATAGAGAGGGTTAGATCATGAAGGACTGTGATTCAAGGAGATATTGGATAGGTGGAGAAGAATGTTCATCTAGATATCAAGTTAAGGAGAAGAGAGAATAGAGGTATCCACAAGTGGGTTTCAACAGAGAAAATCCACCTAAAAGTTTCACGCCATACATATTTTTTCGTACCTAATTTGTGTATGTGTATGTGGGTCATAGTGGAGACAATTGCATATACATGGGTGTGATTAAGCACATGTGAGTACACCTTGAACAACATGCAGATATGGGTCGTACAATATATCAGACTTTGCCAAGTTTATCTGAAGTTGTATTTCTCTCATGGACCACTATCCATGTTACGGAAGCCCTAATTTTAGCATAATAAAATAATTCTCGACACCGGTTTTCCCTCCAAGGTTTTTTCCATGGGTATATACCCAAAAATATTGGTGTTTATGTGTGAATGATTTGGTTTCTAGTTTTTCTTCCACTATCTTTATTGAGTTGAACATTTCAAAAACGTTATTTTCTTTTGAGCTACTAATCTGATTTGCAGTAAGGAAAACACTAGAGAACAAGATACCTGGGTGTAGAAGTAAGAGGTTTTGAACAGAATAGACAACTTGGATTTATTGTATGTAGATGTTGAGTTTAAATTTTTCTTTCTAGTTTCTCATGAAGTTATTATGTTTTGATTGGGATTTACTGTGTGTTTGTATCCTTGCTTTAATGCTTGTAGTAATATTGTTTTCTGCTGAGGGATCCTTCATAGGTACATAATAGAAATGTTGGACTTAATTTTCCTTAAATCTTCCACTACATTGTACTCCAACTTTGTTGCTTCTTGTGCCACAAATTTAGGAACAAAATTGAGTATTGAAGTTGGTTTGGTCAAAGGATCTAAGCTATCAATATTTTTAGGGGCCTTAGCTATGATTGTGTGGTTTTGAGAAACATGACCCTTTATTATTATTTGTACAAATAAAGTTTCATCCACAAACTGCTCTTCTTCAGTGAGGTTATCTACATCCATCATATGGTTTATATCCCATAACACCATAGTTGTTTCTTCCAATTTTTCATTACACTCATCATCTGTAGTGTTGGATGTTGTGTTATTTTCTTGTTCATTTAAGAAACAACCATATAAGAAACAATTGACCATAAAATTCATGGCATTTACCCACTAGGACAATCCTTTTTAGATTCGTTATCTTGGTAATAACTGCAAAGGAATCTAAAGACACAGCTCCTATATCGATGTTCGGATTTGTTTGGGGAGGTTCTATGGCTTTGAAAGGAGGTGGTCGCTTAAAAAAAATTCTATAAGGAATTTGATTAGGGGTACTTTCTCTTGCATTTATTTTCATATCTAAAATTTCATTTTACAATTTCTTGATCATCCTTTGAAGAATTTCCATGTTAGCACAATCCTTTTCAATGTTTTGATCAATTTGTTTCCCTTATGGGGTGGTAAAAAAAATTCCCCTTTTTAGTGGTTGTTGAGTTTCTCTCTTTGAACCCTTTCATCTAAAACTCAAGGGTTTTAGCTTCTTCAAATTTTTCATCTAGGGTGAGTTTGGCAGCTCTCTTAATAAACATGGAAATGGAAGTTGATAGAGCATTTGCATATACTTCAATTTACATCTATTGGGTGGGTTTAGAGTCTAGTTGGAATTTATTCAAAATCATGGTGTAACGTTGGTTAAAATCCTTCACTTTCTCCCTAGGGCCCATAGTAGCAACATAAAATTTATCCATCAAAGCCCTTGTTGTGTTTTCATTTGTGAATTTATCTAAGAATTCTTTTTGGAGTTTCATCAATCTAGTTATGGAACCGATTGTGAAGTTGAAATACCAGGTTGAATTTGAATTTTCAAAGGTATATGGGAAAATTCAACATACCACATTTTCATGCTATACGTTCATCAACTGGATGGCCAAGATAAATTTCTTAATATGATCTTCTGGAAACCAAATGTCTCAATATCAAACTTAGGAAGTAGTTTCTATGGATTCCTAGGTAAGTTATGCAAATAGACGAGTAAGGCCAAGGAATCTCTAGCCATCCAAGGTTGGTTATTCCCTTCCTAGTTATTCTCATTGTTGTCACCCATATAGTTTGATTCGTAATATGAGGCTTTTGAATCACATTCTTCCTCTTCTGACTCTAGGTCTTCTAGTTTGGAATAATTTCTTGCAGGTGGAGTGATTGCAAGTGTGTTAAGGATTAATCCAAGAGGTTGTTTTATTTTGACTAAGGATAAATCCACTAAATATTCAACTGTGTGTATGAAATTATGTTCTTGTGTGGACACAACATATTTTATTTTTCTCCTCATTCGAGGTAGTAATAAATTTAAGGGTAATACTCCTATTTGTCGAGCATATTCTCTAGTGATTCTCCTAAATGCATTAACCTGTTTATGTGAGACCGCGTATGGGATTTTATGATGAGAATAAATGCTTTCCTCAGCATGAGGTGAGGTACTGGCAGTGGGAGTATCTTCTTTATGTGGGATGTTTTGATGACTTTCCATGCATCGATCCCTCCTTCTAGTGTTGATTCTATTGAAGCGAGTAGATTCCATTTGAATTAACAGTAGGGATCACACCCAAGGATGAGGCCCAATTAAACTCTTCCCATTTAGTATGGTATGATCCCAAGGATTAATGGTCTAAAAAACCATTCAATGAGATTTAATATTTGTCGGTTTAATCTCCTTCATTCTTTCTCTATTTTTTGGAAAAGGTTTTTTGTAGTTTGAGAATATATTTATTGTTAAAGACTATGCAGTTCACAAGAAATAATTTTTCTAACCAATCAATTAAAAGAAATAATGTGGAATAATACAACTTCTCTTAAATCTAACTTTTCAAAAGAAACATAATAAAAAAAACAGATAAACTGATATATGTTCCTTTGAGAAGTAATTCCCTTAAAAATACTTAATAAAAATTGTTACACATGCCTGTAAATTTCCGTCTAATTACCTATCATCTACCAAGAAATAATTCCATATTTACTAATTATTGAGCCAAATATTAAACATATGTCAACATGCAAATTTGAACAAAATGAGAAATCAATGAGAGTAAAATTCAAGATTCACAAGATAGCTTGGTCAAAATAACATCTTACTAGACATCAATAAAAGGATGACAAAATCAATAGAGCAATCCACACTTTAATCATATATTACACAGTGGTTCCAATAAAATTCTAGGCTCCAAAGGAACGTAGCTATTAACTATAGAAACAATTCTTCAATGCAATATACCCAAAATTATTTTTTGCCCCAAAGGTCCTTTCTATCAGATGTATCCCTTTATTTGTACAAAAATAATCAACTAAAAGAAATAGCCACCTTGATGACTCAAAAATAGATAAACAACATCTTGATTCATGATGAATTAGGTGATTTGGGTGTCCTTGGACTCCCATACTCATCCACGTAGTCGACCCACTCTCTATAGAGCTTGGCACAATTGTCCCCGAAAGGAAACTAATGTTGATTTTTCGACATATTTAACTCATGTTTAATGTCTCGAAACTGATCAGTGTACTTTTTCATTCTACCAGTCAGTTGCTTCAGCTGATCGACAAGCTTGACCTAATCGATGACATAAATTTGCACATTCACTCATTTCACAACAATTATTCCATTGATCTCATATTTATATTCATCAGTCAATCATTGCAAACCAATCGATACTTCATCTGTTGACCGAAAGTTGGTAATCAGAGGTAGACCATTGATTGGTTCAACTTCTCCCACACGCGATGGAAAAAATACCATTATTATTCCACTCTATCTCTAGGCTCGTCCATAATATTTTCCCATTGTTTGGTTATTGAATGCATTTGAGCTAACTTCTCATCCAACAACAACTCTATATTGTGGTCCTCTGACCCTTTGTCCTTTTGCACTACTCAGATTAATTCGACTCTTTCTAATGCACTGGCACCCTTCTCGGCCTAGCAAAGCACCTCCTTGTAGGTAATCCCAACCAAAATGGATTCCTCCTAAAGTGAAATTTCCTTCATCGCTAAGTCTTCTTGCACTTTAAGGAATTTTTCATGTTCTTCTAACAAGTCTTTCTTCAAATTTGCAACCCCCTCAGCTTCTTAATAGTATTGCACTTGGTTTTTAGGGAAGCTATATTAATTATGACTTATTATATCTCCCCTTCTTCTGTGATTTCTTTATCAAATGAGGCATGTGAGATGGTCGGGAATGCTGAATAAAGATGGATCATATTGGTTTTTTTAGTATATGTTATGACCTCTTTCGAGGTGCACAATATGCCACTACCCAATGTGGTATTTCTCTTTCTATGAGTCCTTTTGACTATAGATGTTCTCTTCTTATCATATGAAAAATATTCCAAATTAGCCACCTCCTACACTAGTTGAGGGATCGATTGATCACCAAAGGAAAATATATTACTCAGACTTCTAGGAGTATAAAAATGTTATGATATAGGGTGTTGGGTTAGTTCCTTGGCTGGAGAATCCTTTCTTGTACCTTTTTCTTGCTCCCTGGACTTATCATCATCTGTGACATTTTCCTGGGGTTTATCATGTGTTTCTTCCTCTGTCTTCTCTCCCAAATATGATGAGACATCTAATACACTTTCAATTGACTTCTCATTGTCTCTCTCATTATTTAGAACTTGATCAGGATAGGTGTTGTCATCCTATTTTTTCTCATGACTATTCCATGCACCTCCTCCACCTATTACATCACCATTTCTTTGGTTGTTTTGTTTCTCACCATATTGATTTATTTGAGCATCCTAACCATCTATATACCCTCCCTGATTTCTAGGCAACATAACCTCCAAGTCCTGTCCACCAGGTGGATCTTGATCCTGCTCACTGTTGGTTATTAATAAGATGCCATATTTGTCTTGGTGAGAAATTCCATCCTTTCCAGGTGAGAGGTTTCATCCTTGTTAGAGTAAGCATCCTACTCTTCCTTATTGGAGTGAGTGTCCTGATCATTGCTATCATTTGTTGTCTCCACCTTCTTCTAACTTACTGGGCTTGTTGGGGTTTCCTATTTATTTTCATTTTCATTTATAATGGGTGTTGGAAAATTGTTGTCATTGATGTCAAAGACAAGGGGAGACTACTCAAGACAAAGAGAATATAAAGAAAGCATCCATACTACAAATCAAACCAGATAGAGGAAGTTGAGAATGTCCTTGCACGTCAATGAGTTTTTGTGTATAGGGATGTGTTTGTTTACCCTGAATCAAGAACAAGATAATGTTATGTGTATTGATGAGGTTATGTTCATGATTAATATGAACGATCAATCCAAATCTGGACAAAACAACCATGAAAATAGAGGGCCGAGATTGAGAAGGTGAAACATTTTTTGGTTGAGCGATTATAGTTTGTTGAAATCCAAGGGTGCAGAGGAATCTCAAGCATGTTATGAAGGGTTGAGAAGAAATGTGATTGGAAAGAGAGGTATCGGTTAATCAGACCGAAGTAAATGATGACAAATATTGATCTCACATGCATAAGGAAAAACTATTTCAATTGGTTCATAATGAAAAGGTGGATTAATATAGTTTGAAAATGTAATACCCCTAGGACAAACCCCAATTTTAAATGGACATATAGGATGGTGAGCTAGGATATTTTGGGCCAAAATGCCTTTTTATACATATTTTGAGGCCAAAGTGCATGTGTGGTTATTAGGATGGAGAGACAAATGCTAAAATTCCAATGAGCCTATCATTGTAATATGTAATCACACCTAGATTATTAATAAAAATGCATCATTGTTGCAAACCAACCAGAAAAAAGAGTATGCGGGGATATAAATCCACTAGAGGGAAAGGGGGATAAGGGTATAGGAAGAGGGGCTAAGCCAAGGGGGATTAATTTAAGGAAATATCATATTATTATTTCCTAAATTTTAAAGTATGGGATATTTATTTATCCTAAGTTCCTAAGTGTGGGGAACATAACACCATGTGGGGGCCCATGTAGTTCCCAACATGACAAGTGTCAAGTTGGGAACATGCAAATATAAAGTTGGGAAATAGTGTATTTTCCATTATTCTTACCATTATTCACTCATCATTCTCATTATTCCTCTGGCCATTTGTACCATCCTACCATTACCATTTGTACCTATACTTGGGAGCTTTGGGAATTGTTGGTATACAATCAACTTGGGTAGTTTGAGATGAAGAAGAAAGATTTCAGGCATGTGCATGCTGAAGAAGTGGGTTGTTAGACCCATCATAATTCTATCTGGGTGAGAGTACTATTGGGAATTATTTTCCCTGTGTGTTGGGAAATAGCTACAGAGCTCTGAAAATTTCTATTTGGCCTACTACTGAAGCCTCCGAAGGGAAGTGGGGAAGATAAAGGAATGTTGAACAGAGAACGGGCATACTTCCTAGTGTGGGACATGTTGTTGGAAATGAGAGGATGTAGGCTAGTTGCAGTAGTTGGCACCTTGAATTGAGTATTGTTGTGATGGTTAGACCTTAGTCTGGTTTAGGAAGCCTTCCATGGTGGAGTTTCTAGCCTCAGCTCGAGGGTGACCTGTTGTTGAGAGTTTATGAGAAACATAGTCTATGGTTGGGAGGAAAGTATGAGGTTTGCACGCAATTGGTGAATTACATAAAATATAAGTGTCTTCTATGTGTTTGTTTTAATTATGATGTGATTATTTATATAGTTTATGTTATGGGTTTTTCCTATACAATTATGCATGCTATATTGTTATTAGTATGCATAATTATGTTCATATGCAAATCATTTTTAACTTATAAATTGGTATCAAAGAGTCGATATTTAGCGTAGCATGGCCTAGCTTGGGGATGTATCTTGGGGTTGGGGATGCTACAGAACATGAACGAAAGAGCCATGGAATCTTGCCCAAGGAGTTAAATTTTATCTTTAGGGCCCCATGTATATCAAATATCTGATATCACATGAGAACATTGTGTTAAAGTTTAAGGGGCTTGATGCCCTAGTAGTATGATATCGACATATCAAATATCGACTTACCAAATCAAATAATCAATGCAATGTTGAAGGTTCCGAGGGTCTGGTGGCATGGTGGATGATTCCACGTCAAAGCCACAACAATAGCCACATCAATTCCATGATGAAATTCATGTCAGATACACATCATAAAAACAAGTGTGGAAGAGATCCACATGGAGGCCACACTAGACATAAAAGGAAAGTGGTTATCGATGATCAATGTCATTTCATGTGCCATGTGTCATGCCAGATAGTGCCATGAGTAGTGTTGAAATTATCCCACATGTCATGGGAAGATTGAGCCACATAATATACCAGTAGATCAGATATCAGAAGATTGGAGTAGTGCAGTGTTAAATTTCTAGGTCTAATGGCCTAATAGGTTGGTGGTCCAGTGAGCTCGATAGAGGTTAATCGCCCAATGGGATGATGTGTCGGTGAAGAAATGTGAACCTTGGTGCACGCAAAATCTTGATCATTCAATGTAAGATCAACAATTGATATTAGAACGAACTCACAATGGAAGTGAGTGCATGAAGGGAGAAGTTCTGGTGGGTCTATTGCTTAGTGACCCAATGGTCGGAACACATAGTGCAAGGTTCCATACCAGGTCAAAGTAAAAGTTGATAAAAAAGTGTTGTGGTCCTGGTGGGCCAGTGGACCCAGTGGCATGGTTGCATGATCGTTCGACGACTATACCATATCAAAGAAAAAATGGGAAGATGCAAAGTTGAAGGACCGGGGGCCCAGTGGGCCGGTGAACTGGTAGACCCGATGGTCCCTATATGCAGTAAATAGATCAATGATTGATATTTGATCAAGGACCATGATCTGACAATTGTTGAGTGTTGAGGTTTTCACTGCGTGTTCAAATGATATGGTGAACAGATTGACAAATGATGTTTAATCCTAGACATGATCTAATGGTTGATGAGCATTAAAGGTCTATGCTCTAACCAATGAGTAGATAACGTGCGAATTAAGGGGAATTTTGGATCAATTTCGAAGGATTGTGTGTAGCCATATTTTATGAATATCACGGGATCCAACCTCATGATTCATTTTGTATGTGAGTGAATCATTGGGCGTAAGGGATATATTAATAACGATGCCCAAAATCATTTGTGTGAGTGTGAAGTGTGTGGATTAGAAAGTGAAACTCTAAGGCTCTAATGTCCAAGGATGAGAGATAATTAAAGAGAGGGAAATGTGATCGTCTAAGGGTGGCAAGGAGGTGCAAGGTAAAAAGGAACATCTGAAGTTAGGTATATTGTGAACTGGTGGAGAGTGTTATGACAACAAAGACATAGAAACATATTTGTGTAGGTGAAGGCTTGAAGTAAAGATATGATTTGGTATTTTTGTTAGTTTGAGGAGATTGACGTCTCTAGTAGGTTGGTGCCTACATCTTGCTAAGTTTGTGCTCAACTAAGAGGATTGGTGTAACCTGCAAGTTGGTTCCTATAGGAATTGCTGATTTGGTTCTCAGCCGAGGAGATTAGTGTCTCTTGCAGGTTGGTGCCTACAAATATTATAACAGTAGGTTGGTGCCTACATGATTTTATAAAGATAAGTATTATGGCTTTCTCCCAATTTGGTTTCCATGTTAAATCTTTGTGTACAATGGATTGTATATTTGTGTATACATTTCTCATTAAATTTTTATGACTGGTTAAGTAATAAATTGATAAATACTGTAAGAAAATAAAAACCATTCTTATACCGATTCACCCCCCCCCCCTCCTCAATATAAGTAAGTGATTATTATCAGAGTGAGTTCCTTAAGGAACAGTGTAACCACTGGAAAGTGAATCCCTGTAGCACACATGGAAATAAATGAAGGTTTTTCTACAAAAATAGTTCCATTATTTGATAGATAAAATTATGCATTCTGGAGCATAAGAATGAAAACCTGTTTGATGGCACTTGGTTTTGAAGTTTGGAGTGTAGTTAATAAAAGTTACATAGCTCCACCAACTCCACCTGTAGATATAATTGGAAAGAGGATCAATGAAAATAACTCTAAAGCCATGAGTACGATTCTGAATGGTTTGGTAGATTCTGAATTTGTCAAAGTCATGTATTGTACTTCAACAAAAGAGATGTGGGACAAGTTACGATAAATATATGAAAGGGATGACAAGGTCAAGAAGGAAAAATCACAAATCCATAGAGGACAATTTGAGACCCTTAATATGAATGAATAAGAAAGTATTGTAGCCTATTTTCTTCATGTGGATGAGATTGTCAACATTGTTATAGGATTGGGTGAAGAAGTTAAAGAAACCATCATTGTGCAAAAAATTCTTAGGTCACGTCCCTCAATATGTAATCCCAAGATCTTTTCCATTGAAGAAATAAATGACCTATAAAATCTGACAATGGTTGAGTTGCATGGAATCCTCACTGCATATGAGATGAGAATAGAACATGATAAGCCAACAAAACCATCAAGGAAGGAAGCATCCTTCAAGGCATCAAAGAAGATAAATATAGAAGAATACAAAGGTAAGCTTCCCTTCAAAGGTAAGCTAATTTTGTCATAAATCTCAAGAGAGGAACATGCAAATATGTAAGGTCTCACCTTACCTACCATCATACAGAAGAGGATAAAAGAAAAACATAAGAGGCTAAACTCAAAATTAGTATAATAATTTTATTTTTATTTTTATTTTTATTTTTCTTTTTCACATTCAACTCTAAATTAATTCATTTATCATGTAATTATAGCCATGTTGATAATTACTTATGTTTGTAAATACACACACCCTTAAATAATTATCCAATTTGTAATCATATGCAACCGCCAATTTTAAGCATAAAATCATATGCAACCACCAACTTTAACTCAAATAAGTATAACAAAGTGTATTTAACTTCAACATGAAATTACTTGAATTTTCAAATAAAAAAAAGAGGATAAAATTAGAAATCTACAACCAAATGGAATTTAGTCAAGTCTTCACATAAATGCAAGTTGCATACATTGAGGCATATGGTCAATCAATTTTCATACATGCAAACTCTACAGCCCGTTGAGGCATTTAATTCAAAGACTTTCATGCATTTAATTCCATTTAATTAATGAAATATAAAAGCACAAGGACAAGAAACATGAATGACTAAAAACAAGACTAATTCAAGCTTATTTGATATGCTGTCTACGTTATTTATTATTTTTACCACTCCCTCTTAATAGTATTAAAAATTTGTTGAACATGGAAAATTTTCCACTTCCAAAACTTAGAACCTCTCCTTTTTCACCAACTTGTACATCGCCATACTTAAAATCCTCTTCTTTGTCTTCTCCCAAGATAAATATTCATATATATTCATCGTCATATTTGCATGCTATTGATCCAGGTGGATATCGATGGCCACCCACCTTTTTCGACTGGCTCAAAACAGTTTTCTGGTAATTTTGGCAATTTACTATTTTTAGTAGGTTTTAACTTCCGGGGCCATTTTGAGGGCCTAAATGAGGTTTTTTTTTAGATCGAGATTCTCAATGATAGGAAAAAAAATTAATGATCCCCCAAAATGAATCTCCTCGACTATACCTTTCCAACGAGCTATCATACGCCTAAAATGGAGATCGTATGCAAAAGTTACGACCTCGGGAAGTTGATGTACTAACTTAACCAAACGGGGTCCACATGAATTTTGGCGCTTCATCTCCTAGGGTTAGGTTTTTGGATGTCTAGGGTTTTTTTCATTCCTGTTTATTGTAAAAAGGCCTTTAGAGCCTCATTGTAATCATCTTCTTGCGAATGTGAGTAGCCGTCACATCTCTTCTCAGAGATAAGCTGCCACCATTCTAGCGAGTCTTTCACTCTATATTTTTACAGTCTCTGTACATTTCTTTCATTAATAGAAATCATGTATTACTGTATATCTGTGTTTATGGTTTCATCTATGATACATTTCTATTATATTATTGAATATCTATGATATCTCTATTCATTTCTTTATTATATCTTCGATCTCATTTCATGCTGAAAATAAATCTAGATCAGTGGTATCAGAGCAGGCTGCTCTTGATCATTTTTTTTCAATGCATGTCCCCGACGAGGTCCGAGTATAGCAAGTTGGGTCTTGATCTTGTCTCTCTTGAATATAATCGGTCTCGCACACCCAAGAAACCCTCAATGGCGGAAGAAAAGAAAAACAACGGAGCAGACGATCCTATCAATCTGTTGCTTGAGAAAGATCTCACACGACTGAGGGACGAAATGATGGAGAATTTTTCCCACATCCTTAAATTCATGTCGATAGAATCAAGCGCATCTTCATCAAGCAACCACTTTGGATGCACCTTGCCTTTCAAGGTACAATTTAATTTTGATATTCATGTATTTGAAGGACAGATAGATGCAAAAGCCCTAGAAAAATGGTTAACTCTGCTAGAAAGTTATTTCTCTGTTCACAATTTTTACGACAAATAAAAGATCACCTTCACACTCCTTAAAGATCTCTCTCATTTCAAACAATGGTGGGAAACTTACTGGGAGCAAAGTTCCACAGAGGAGTCTGGAATATATGGGGCCGATCCCACTCGGGATTTTTTTGTGGATACGGTAAAGGAATAGTATTACCCTATTGGAAACTATGAGGACCAGTGCATGATATGGACCACACTGCGGAAAGAGAGGGGCCAAGAAGTTCTGGAGTTCACCAATACCTTCCATACCTTGTGCACCAAGTTGGGTATCAAAGACCCTGAGCGACATTTGGTTTTGAAATACCGTGGGGCTCTACACAGATACATCTAGACTGAAATGGATTTTCTAGACATCTCATCAGTGGGTGTTGCTTATTGATATGTTGTTAAAATTGAGCAGAAATTTAAGCACCAGAACAAACAGGAATTCGGGTCTGCAAATCCGCAACAACCGAAGTATGAAAAAGATGGCCCTAACAAACAGTCTCCCGAAAACCAGTCCAAAACACAGGAAAAGAAGGGTCACGGGAAGACAAAGAAGGACACTAGAAAATGGTGTGATTTCCACAAAATCCCCCGGCACAACACCGATGAATGTCGCTCAAAATAGTCATTGGTGGCTAAGATCAAAGACAAGGAGCCAAACCCTGATTCATAATCTGATTCTGAAAATATTGGTAAAGGATAGATCATTGACGCAGACCCCACTTCTATTGTCGCGACCAAAACAATTCAACTAGAAGAACCAACAGATCCTGAAGAGGGGGAGCACCTTTTTCATTTATAGATGTGGGTGAAGGGGACCCCACTGCATTTTATTGTTGATAGCGGAAGCCAGAAAAACCTCATCTCAGCAGAGGTCATCAAACAATTGGGATTGTCAACAACACCACCCTTGCAACCATACAACATTGGGTGGCTTCGACAAGGACGAGATCTCTGTGTCAGCCAACAGTGTCGATTTTCATACGGCATCCAACCCTTCAAGGATGAGGTATTATGTGATGTTGCCCCACTGGATGTCTGTGATGTTCTCTTGGGCCAACCATATATGTGGAGACGCCATGTTGTTTATGAGTCTCGACCCCATAGTGTCATTGTTACTTTGGGGGGTCATATCTACAAAATACCAGAGGTAGTTCCAACTATTGTTCCACCTAAAAAGTTTCGCAAGGTAGTATCTCATACTGCAAAATTCAGCTTCTTCACAATCTGTTCAAAATGGGAACAGAAGGACACTACAACCACTACAACCTCGCTCCCTGCACCTTCTATCCAACAGAAACAGGTTGACAAGGTTGTAGCAGAGCGCAAAGATTCCTTCTACACACCTTCCTCTCATGTAGCTCGACTTTTTGAACAGCCTCAGCTTCAATGGGTTCATGACAGACTTCCACAAACTAAGCAGTGTGACGTCTCCAACAATACAAGAAGCTCACCAAGATGCAGATCCAGCAAATGTTTTTCCCTCTCCCCTGGGATCTCAACACAATGGAGACCATTGATTCCTAAGGAGGGAGGATTGATCCAGGTGGATATCGATGGCCACCCACCTTTTCCAACTGGCTCAAAACAGTTTTCTGGCAATTTTGGCAATTTACTATTTTTAGCAGGTTTTAACTTCCGGGGCCATTTTGAGGGCCTAAATGAGGGTTTTTTGAGATCAAGGTTCTCAATGATAACCAAAGGAATGATTGAGCCCCCAAAATGAATCTCCTCGACGATACCTTTCCAACAAGTTATCATACGCCTAAAACGAAGATCGTATGCAAAAGTTACAACCCCAAGAAGTTGATGTACTAACTTACCCAAACAGGGCCCACATGACTTTTGGCGCTTCATCTCCTAGGGTTAGGTTTTTGGATGTCTAGGGTTTTGGGCATTCCTGTTTATTGTAAAAATGCCTTAAGAGCCTCATTGTAATCATCTTCTTGCGAATGCGAGTAGCTGTCACATCTCTTCTCAGAGATAAGTTGCCACCATTCTAGCGAGTCTTTCACTCTGTATTTTTACAATCTCTGTACATTTCTTTCATTAATAGAAATTGTGTATTATTGTATATCTTTATTTATGGTTGCATCTCTAATACATTTTTGTTATATTATTGAATATCTGTGATATCTCTATGCATTTCTTTATTATATCTCCGATCTCATTTCGTGCTGAAAATAAATCCAGATCAACTATGCTCAAATATTAATATGCTTGACACAAAATGAATAAGTACAATGGAAATGTAGTATATTGGATTCAATTACACTCTAAACTTCATTGAAAATGTATGATAAAGTGTACCATGGCTAACATGATTAGAGTAACTATGTGTGAGACTCATCTTGTAACTTGTCTCAAGACTTTATTTTTTTGTTATACTCTTTAGTAATGCTCCATTTTTTTTATCAAGCTTTTTGGAAACATAAAATAGAAGATAGTAAGGAATACAATTATAAATGAAAGTCTTCATAAAATAAATACATATTTTTCAATATTATATAAAAATCATAAAGTGTGTAATTACAACTCAATTGGGCCTCTTTGTTGCTACCATCATTAATTATTGTATCTTTACCTTTTCTTCCATGACCTTCCCTGTCTCTTTCCTTGTATCTAGCATCATTGTCAGAACCTTCTCCATTAGAAGCCATATGATATATAGATCTATTACAACAAATATCCTACTAAGGTAAGAACATAAATCCATTGAATAAAATATTTGCATAATTTGACATGAATATTGAAAATGCACATGCATAACATCAACAAATGTAGAGACACTTTACTTAATTAAAGGTAACGAAAGTCACCAAATTCAACAAAGCTCAACTATAGTCCACCGAACTTTGGTGTAAATTTTTGAGTTGATATGATCACATCCTTCTTCAATATGATAGTAACATTGTTTATGGGTTTCATATCATGTCTTGTCTACCTACTCTTACCTATTGTTTTTACCCTTCTGAATTTTTACACACTATTATTATAGTGCCATATCCCTATGTGGGAATTCATTCCACATTAGTAAATACCACATAGAAAATATTAAGCCAATTTTGTTACTATTGGATCAATGGTCGTGATTATTCAAACTAATTACTATTGAATTATTGTTCCTATTAGTTGGTATGCATAAGAATCCCATTAATAACTAACCTATATAATTAATAAAAAGTATGCATGGAATCACAAGAATATCAATGGTAGTTAGCATATATTGGAGAGTGGTAGTGATAAAGTTTGTTGACTAGTGTAGGATAAACAATAAAAACATTTACAATTCAAGAACTAATTACTATATATAAAATGCTGAAAACATTTAAAATTGATAACAACATTCAAAGTGAAGGTGAAAGTTGAGCACTAATCACAACTCACACATAACTCTCATTTATGATAAATTTATTGTATATAAATATTCATCCATGAAGTAACTCCTACTTGTGAATCATGAATAATGTATAAATTATATGATTGCTTTGTACTGATGTGGACAATACATAAAAGTCTACACATGAATCAACAATGAGGACAAGAAGAGAAGTTTGGAATGATGATCTCATAGAATCAATTGAGATATTTAGGGAGATATTATTGGAGATAACTATGGAGATGGTTGGACATAATATCTAAGTGTGACATTATTGTTAAGGTTTCCTATTGCTATATAAAGGGACATGTTATATAATAGAAACACACAAGAGAATGGAATGATTGAATAGAATTTTCCCTTTAGGGGTTTCTTGAGTGTAAACATCATGGTGCTCCTTGCTTGGTATGTGTTTGAATGTAATTGCTATTGATTTTTAATCCCAACATTTGGTATCAAAGCTAAAGGGGTCATTCTTTTCTTCATATGAAGAGTGTGCCAAAAGTATATGTGTGCTTGTGTTCTTGTTTTTTTTTTTTTTAATTGAAGTCAAGTTTTTTACGCTGAAATGTTGAAATCTCTTGTTGTTGGAATGGTGTGCTTGAAGAAGTGTTAATTGAATTTAACATGTAGAATAAAAAATTGATTTACCATGTCACTTTGTTCAAAGCAAAGATAAGATGAATAGTTCATGCAATATTGCTAAGGAGACATTGTAAAGTGAAATGAAAGTTATTGAAGTCTATGTTAAAAACTTTACAAAAGTGCAAGCTAATTGACATGTTGCTAAGACATTTTGGTAGATATGTTCCATATGGTATACTTGGATCTATCTTAAGTGTTTGAGATTTCTTGAGTCCATGCAAATCAATATTAAAAAAATAATTCAAGGATCCATCCAACAAATTAAAGCATATATTGAACATCGATAAATATAAGGAACTATCCAACCAATTTTGAGATTGCATGCCTATAGCTACATGGATTTCAATTAGAAAAAAGGAAGAAACCTATCTACTCCTAATTAATCAGTCTATCAAAATACAAGCTCAGATTCTTTCTAATCATTCACTTGGGAGCATCGAAATACAATAACCTCATATTTTCCATTAAATTTTTTTATCACTATTAGAGTTGACATCACCTGAGATTATATTTCAAAGTTGAGATAATTTTGGTAAAATTTTTTACAAAAATGGTGTGAGATATGGGTGTGGATACTATGATATTTCCTAATATTTTAGGTAACATGCTAATGTTTTCATCAAATTGACTATCAAGGAAGAGATTGGTCTCATCATAATATAGAATGGAATGCAACTCAAGGGAAACTTAATTCCCAAAGAGAAGCATTGTCAAAGTCATGGAATTGTTGATATGTGAGACAAAGCGTTGTCAAAAAATGCTATGATAA